>CM061534.1:203227480-203426454 GCA_030545055.2 Neoaliturus tenellus | reverse complement strand
CAGTAGTGGGGTTTTGCCGGTTCTGGCGCAGGTCAAGGCCAAGCGGTTCGAACCGGCAGTTGTGGTTGACAGTGATGGGTGTGTTTTGTAAGTGGGTCAAGGCCATCCGGAGGGAGTTTTAAAAAAGTGGGAGCCGCAGGGGCTCAGTCGGGGCGGGGACTCGGGACGGGTCGGATCGGAGCGGGAGCGGGCGGGCCGAGGGAGGGGTTGTTTTTTTATTTTTTCGTTTATTCATTTTTAATGAATTTAAATTAAAATCGTGTCGTTGTTGTTGTGCAGAGAGGCGTTGGAGCGTCGTACACCGGTGACGCAGTAGTAGACGCCGAAGGTGATGGCGAAAAGGAGGTAGACGCACAACATGCACAGTACGCATTTGAACAGTTGCAGCAGGCGGACCATCCCTTGTTGGTTTGCCGCTTCCAATTGCAGCCTGTTGATCTCCAGTCTGAGTCTGTCCTCCTCCAATCGTGATTTGAGCGAAACGTCGTCCATCATCTTCGTGTGCGTGTTTTTTTTTTTTTTTTTAATTCGTGGTGGGGCGAAAACGGGAGCGGTGTTGACGGTCGGAAAGTTGGCGATGAAATGAGAAGCGAAGACTAGCGCAGTGCATATTTATTGTAGAGTGGTGGGGGGTGAAGAAGAAGAAAAAAAAAACAGTTGTTTGCGATTAAACGTCATTGTCAGCCGTGTCGGACGCTGCAGCCTCGGAAGGTGGAGGAGTGGTGTTTGCAGGTTCGATGTCCTCGCTCTCCATCTCCTCGCATTGTGGACAATTGTAGGAGATCTCCACAGTCATGGTGATGGTGTTGTGTGGAGCGTTGACTACGTCATTCAAAGTCTCAAAAATATCCCGCAAGTCTTGTTGCGACTTTACGGTAAATGTATTTGTACTTGTCGCTAAAGGAAAGCCGCTCATCGTTCGGGAGTTGGCGAACAAATGGTGAGCGGCGGTGAGGCGGCCGCCTATACTCGGTAGGGGTACCGTGGTGGGGGAAGAAAAGAGTGGGGGGAGGCCAGTGGTGGGGCGAAGCCTGGGTGGGGAACGAGGGAACTTCGGTCATCGCAGTTCGCCGCGAAACGCCGTCGGGATAGGTTGTGGGACTCGTACGAAGATAAGCGCTAGCTGTAACACAATGTAGAAAAATAGTAATACTTTGTTTGTAAATTAAATATTAAATTTATATTTAACCAGAGCCTGCATTTCTTGTTCCTCGTCGTTTAATTCAACAATTTTAACACCATTAGTTGTCTGTTCCTCTTCCTCTGCACTTTGTGACGATGAAGACATGGAGGTGCCGGAAGGAGATGATGAGGATGAAAATATTTTGGTAGGATTGACGTATTGCACTGTGATGTTGATCCATCTTAAAGGATAGTTATCAATGAGTGTGAGTAAGTTTTGGAATAGTTCTTCCATCTCTTCTCTGTCGGTAATTAAATGTTGAAAGGAAATGAATTTATCATCCATGTTGTTCTCAGTGCGAGTAATGAAATAAGAATGAGAAGCGTATCGAATGATCCGTAGAATATATGTTGTAAAAAAAAGTGGTGGGGGGTAATCTCAAGGTCAATCAAATGGAGTTTTAAAAAAGGGCTGCATTCAGTGACTACAGCTATACATCTGAAGCTTCAACAGGATCCGAAGACCAATCTGATCTGTACTTGCACGCACTTATGATGCATGTACAAAAGTGGTCTTTATAATATGCATTGCACTCTCGACAATTGACAAGTTTTTCCGGATGGAATTTGATACACCTCTGGGGACAGCAAGTGTGGAAGTATCGTGATTTATAAATTTTGATGGTTCGCAATTCCGGTGGTGGTAGTTGCTTTGTCTTGCATTTGCAGTAACAGGATCCGAAGAATTCACACTTTGTACAAGCTAATCCGTCTACCATCCATCTCCCTAAATCGGTGCATTTCTGTTCACAACAGTAGCGCGGTGCGTCCTCGTTTTTCTTGTCTTCCATGTTGGCGCTTCTAAGTCTAGGCAAGAAATGAAGTTGTATAGTGTAGGATAGCGTGTTTTATAGACTAGGAAAAGTGGTGGGGGTAATCTCAAGGTCATCCAAATGAAGTTTTAAAAAAGAACATCTTACAAATGTAAGATGGTTATTTTATATATTTATGATGCAGGTTTGTCCTTTTCTTCTTCTTCAGGTTCTTTCTTAATATTCTGTTCGTGTTCTTGCTTGTTTGCTCTAGCCATAGCGATGAGTTCTTCAGTGGATAGCGGATGCACCTCTGGAAACTTCAGGATCAGTTTTGGTTGGAACCCTTCTCTAGTCAATACATTGAGATCGGAGCTCATCTCTTCTACGGTTCTATAGTCCTTTCCGTAGATCTTTCCATTGAATTCAATCATCATTCGGTATAACATGGTACCAGTAGTTGTTACCGCTGCGACTGTTGGAAAGCAAATGATGATTTTGTTTGAGTTGAACACTCGTTTTATAGCGAAATTTCACAGCGACGAGTTGTAGTAGTTGTTGTTATTTTGCTTTGACATTTAGTAGTATTTGTGGAATTTCACATTAGTTTGAGTAGACGGAGTGGATGTTGTCCCCGTCTGTGTGGGAAAGAACACTTCATCATCGCAGAAGTTTTGTTTGGAAAACATCCTCTTGTTTGTGACATAAGTGTCGACATTCAAGTGATAACCACCGGCAAGAAGAACTCGCAATTCATTAGTGAAATTGTCGAGCTGTTCAAAAGTTGTAATGGTGGAGGTATCGTATGATGCACACTTGATCTTGAGAGACATCTTGCTATCACCGACGATTGCACAAGCAACGGAGATGTGTACAGCACTGAAGGTAGTCGTAGACTGAGGAAATTCCCACGGACAT
Organism: Neoaliturus tenellus; assembly: GCA_030545055.2. Lineage (NCBI taxonomy): Eukaryota > Metazoa > Arthropoda > Insecta > Hemiptera > Cicadellidae > Neoaliturus > Neoaliturus tenellus. The sequence continues at coordinate 203,423,602 of CM061534.1, read as the reverse complement.
TGCTCCATTTATATAGTTTTTGAAACTAGGTCAAGGCCACCCGAAATTGTTTTTTATATAAAGCAACATACCGATATGTGTACAAACACATACCGATATGTTGCTTTATATTTTTTATTTTTTTTTTTCCTTATTGTCGTTTATTCAGAAATATTTGACAAAGGTGTACAAGAACAATAGGAAATTACAAATTAACTGTTGGCAGTGGGCATGACGTGAAGTGTGAGCTCTGTAGAATTGCTTCCGCTTGGACCGTGGGATGCCAAGTAGAGAGCGCCGGGGTGGATGAGGCGTAGATCTTCGTTCTGCAGAAGTTGGACGAAGCGTTTGGGAAGAAAGATTTGAAATTTCGGTTCATCACCGGGCGAGTAGGGCGCTTCACTCAGCGTACAGTTGATGGCGTCTCCGACAGTTGTTTCCATCTTCTTGATGGTGTGGATGATGTAGTGCTTTTCTTCTTTCAATTCTGAACATCTCTTGGTGGGTAGGATGGTAGACTTGGAATGTTTGTTAAACTGATCAACAAGTGATTGTAAAAACGTCTGCGATGCCATCTTTACTTCTTCTTTTCTGTTGATAATATTCTTACTCTTGCGAATCTGCGTGCGAGGTGTTGACTGCTCGGAGGCTAGAGTAATACTCATGCTGGGTCATGCCCGTCCCCTCGCTTTTATATCCTCCCCATCCCCCACCACTCTGTTGTAGATACGCGTTCAAGCGATAAGCGTTCTTTAAAGCGCATTGGGATTGCCGATGTTTGAAGTTCTTCGATGAAATACAAATGTTTGCAAAGTGACACTGGAAATCCCTGTCCACCTGAACATTTAACACTTCATGGTTTGTAAACGCCTGTATCCAACTGGCTTTCTCCAATCCTTTTGTGTAGATAATTTTAAATTCTTTACAATAATGATTCATAATGTGCGGCATCATACTGTAGTGTATAAAACCTTCGTCCCATCTCAAGTTGTGAAAGTGTTTTACCAACCATTTGTTTGTCACTTTCGCTTTGGTGGTTAACCTGTTGAACGGTAGAGGCGGTTGGAATAAATAGTGATAAACTACAGATGTATCCATATCTAAAACTACTAACTCTTTTATGATAAAACTTCCGTCGTTACCGCGGAACGCTTGAAATTCAATTATACCTCGTCTTACCTCCATTACTTCCGATTGGTTGGAAAACGAAACTCGTTTATTCATGACGAAGGTTGGTAAACGACTGTTTGTAAAACCGTGGTGGACATCCTTTTATAGTGGAGGTTGTTAGTTTACTAATTGTTGCACGAGTCTTCTTCATTCATCTCTTGGGCTTGTTCATCTATATTAAAGTTAGTTTGATAGTTGTGCAACTGTCTCCACATATCAACTTCGTGAGGTATTCTATTGAAGATGGACGTATCTACAGGACCGTATAGAATCGGAACATACGGCTGTCTATCCAATGTATCGGTCAAATACTCTTTTATAATCGCGCTTGAAAATATCAGCTGTTTTAGATATCTTGTTATAGGACCGGCAGCACAACTTAGAATGTAGAATTCATCTTTTGTCAGGTGTACCTTCATGTCGTGCTTGGTTAAATCTCGAAAGCGAACGATTTGTCCACCTCGATGTTTCACTATATCGATTTCGATATTCGATTCCAGCAGACTTAATTTCGTCCTTCTTCCAAATGTGTTGTTACTCAAATAACATTCCAAAAGATGTAGATGTTTCCTAAACGATTCCCAGGAAATTTCAGTGAAGGCCACCATTTTGGATCCATGATTTAAAATAACAGTTGGTGAATAATCCAATGATTTTATAACTCCGGCGGATACGCTCTTTGTCATACACGAAGAGATGGGATAGTAGATCCTGAGAAATACTTCTGCCAAAATATTGGTGGAAATGGTGTCGTCGATCTTTCTTCTTTTTACTCCTTTTTCAACTTCCTCTTCTTTTTTCTTGTGTTTAAACTTGAGGAACTCATCCATTTCTTGTTCAACTTGTTTTTCTATATCCAAACTATTGTCAGCCATGAGAGGCGTAGTTTCTTCTTCGTTAGTATTTGCAGTAGGCGAGCTCATCTTGCGAACGATGCTTCCCATACGACGGTCAGAAATATAATGAGATTTTCATTCTTTTTTCCCCCCTTTTATAACATTCGCATCAACCTCAAAACAGTTTTTTACAACACATTTTTAACGATTCCCGTTAATGGAGTGTACGTCACTATCTTGTCATGTAAAATCAGACAGTATGCCGAAGTTCCATCCGGTACTGCTTCTTCAAACTCCATTTCAATTTTTATATCCACACTTGACGACTTTACGGATTCATTTTGTTTTGAACAATCGATAACGATTATCGGAGCTTTTGAATAAAACTGATCCGGTGATAATAGCGGTGTATTTGTCTTTCCGTAATATGACGATTGAAACCTCGCATACATATCGTATAAAATGGAATAACGTTTTTTGCTGAACATTACATTTAAATTGTCATAAGGAAAGAATTGAGAGTTTAGGAAAACTTTGCAATTTTTTATCTTGCAATGGTCAAATTGACCGGCGTGCGAAGTTATAACATCTTTTCGTTTAGTCTGGAAACCGAGTATTATGTACCGTGCCCGTTCTAGATAAGTGGACGTCTTCACAGTCCATGTTTGTCGCTCTGTTTGAGGTAGTGTGGGATATTCATGGAATTCCCAACTTCTAAACGGCATGACGATATCACGGTCAGATTTCAACTTTCTCAACAATACGATTCTGTGTTCATCGGCTAATCTGACATGCGGTACTCTCCACACGACTTTATCCAACTGTAGTTGCCATTCCAGTTTGGCTTCCGTAGTTCCAGGGTCTGCAAGTATCAAGTCCTTGTTAGTTGAAGATCTGAGTAATACCAATTCTTGTTTGACATTTATTATTATTCGTCTGTAATCTTCAGCGAATCCCAAAAGCAAACGTAAAGGGACATGAAAGTCAAAATGACCATTGGAATCCGGTGTTATAGTGTCTTTATCGGGAGCAACCCATCCGGCGGTGACTATTGAATTTTTTTCATGCGGTGTTAATGATGTTAATCCTTTCAGTGTCGTTGTTAGACCGACCTTTTTTGTTGAATCAACCGTCACTCCTGATATTTCATATCTTATTTCATCAAAAATATATGCCATCGGGTTATTTATAAATGGAACCGTTGAACCGGTCTTTCCATCCAATTTTAATACCCGTCCTTCGATGTACAAGTAACTTTCACACGGTAACGTGTAAATGTCCTGTTGTTGAATGGGGATCCTTATTTCATCGTTATTGTTTAATTTTGATGAAGTGTAAGGGTTGTGCGTGTGATATTCCTTCTCCCATAGTGTTTCGTCGAACGTCGGTCCTTGAGATATATCCAGGATATCCATCGTTGGTAAGTATTAGTCCGATCTTTTGCAGGAAACGAATGTTGTCCGGTGTTAACTCGTCCAATGTTGAAGAGCTACTGAGCTCTCGGCTCTTCCGTTGCGGTTTAAATGTCAATCCCATGTTGAACTTATGATACAGCTCTTATGTGTAACCGTATTGTAATGGTTTCTCCTCTAAAGTCAACAGTGTTACCGTCCTGATCCGATATGTCCAGTACGATGTCCGAAATGAAACTGGTGTTCAATGGCAGGTATATCAGGTTTTGTGGTTTCTCAACTATCTTAAAACCGGGAGCCACTGTTGGATAAAATGTATGCAAAATATGTTGGTTTACTCCATCTCTATACGATCCGTGTATAATATTGCATGTTATATCAATACTGTTCACCTTCAATATTGTCACTGTGGTATCGCCTGTATGAGTGGTTCCAGGATCTAAGACTTTTCTTTTCTTATTTGAAAACCCGAGTAAACTGGCGATTGACTGTTCCAAACTGAAATCTATATAATATTTTGAAGTGATTTCCGCTTTTAAAGTATTGTTATTTCCTTTTATACTGATATTTTCTTCTCCTAGCTGCTTCTGTAATACTTGGTTTATATCGTCTATTTCATACGATCCAGTAGATAAAGTTATTACCTTCAATTGCGAATAATTTCCTTTTTCATCTTTACTCTCGTAATAATGTAGTAAATTGTTTTTTCCCTCCGTGACATTGGGAATTGAATTGTACGTAGTAAAATCCAATAGTGCAGCTTCCCACAGTCTATCCTTGGATAAACGTAGTGCCGGGAAGAGAGTGCTTTTCAGTGTGGATGAATTTCCACTCAGTGACACTGTATACGATGACATCTCAAAGTTGACTGACGCTTTTCGCTAAAAACTCCAAACATAAATGTCCGCATATTTCTGTATTGTTGGGTTGTTCTCTTTTGTAATTGTAAAATATATTTTTGGAGTTCCGAAAATAATATTGAAGTTCTTTCGGCGGTGGTAGATTGCCAAAACTGTCAAAGTAGTAAACGTTCTGTCCGAGTTTTTTATAGCATACCCAATGAGTTCCTGGACCATGAGTGGAATCCAAATTCACTATTCCAGTTTCATTTTTCCATATTTTATTTGGTAATGCATCTTTCATAAAAACTCCTCTAAAAAATGGTATTCTTAAACATTTTACATAATTTGATAATTGATGATTTGTTAAAGCTTTATTTGGAATTATCAATTGATTGTTCTTATTTAGTACACACGGTATGGTCTTAGGTATAGGCCTGCTCCGTTTTTTACCATCGACCAAACGGAAGTTTTCTTCGCCTTTGTTTTACGAGTTCTACGACGTCTTTTCTTAATGTTTCCACCTCTTTTGGGAGCTCTTTTCTTTGCAGGTCGTCCTCTACGACGTTTCCCACCACCGAATTTTGTTTTCCCCTTCATGGCTGTAGTAACTGCCCAAGCGGCTGCCTTTTCCGCAATGCTCGCGTCACTTGATTTCACTCTTTGCCAAGCTTTTTCAGCTAGCACTCTATCCGCTATCGATCTATTTGTCGAATCTGTAAACTTGGAATACGCTATATCGTGTTGTTTGCAGGCCTGATCCAATTTATTAATACCGGGATCTCCTCTTGCTAAACGTTTTGCCAACTTAGTTCCGGGTCCGCAATATTGATAACCTCCGGGCAGATGGAATTCGTATGGTAGAGCGTCTATCGCTCGATTTAGAACGGCGCCAACAGGTATCCGTCTGAGCAGGGAAAACGCAGCTGATGTTATACCACGTCCTTTCTTGCCGCTGTCTTGACGACGACTGAGCGGTGCGGTCTTCATTATGCCGTCTTATATAACCAGCGTGTTTACTCCACGAGCTGCTTTACATAAATGAATAACTCTTGCACAATGTTTTATATTTAAATATTTAATTATTCAAATTAATTATATACTGATTTATGATTCTATTTTTAATCCAAGCTTCTCGTTCATCGGGTTGAATCATCACATGACTCGTTGTACTAGCTATATGATTGTGGGTATCGATAAGTAAGTTTCCCACTATTCTTATTAAACAATCTAAAGTTACAGCATCTTTCGGATGTTGAGGATCGTGTAACTGCATAATACGTTTATCATTACACGTGTAAGCGGTCGAATCACTTTTTGACGTTGTTATGACCTGTCCAATAGTAGCGGCATCATTTAAATCTTCTCCTGGTAAAATATTAATTATTTTCTTCATCTTTGCATCATATTTGGTCCCAAAGTGTTTATCCCAAGTTATTGTTTGTCTCAATGTAACACAATCATCATCTTCATAACCAGGATAAATATTTTTTATTCTTCTATTACGACCATCGTATGTACCTAATCTACCACCACTCGCAATTAATGTTTGTACCATCAAAGGTACATCCGAATCTTTTATACCGAATCTTCCATTTGTTATTGTTTTATGTCCTGCATCCCATTCATCATTTTTTCCTTGCATTAAATCAAACTTTTCATTTCCATGTATAAATGTATCTCCTCGCTTTAGCACGGCATCTTCATGTTTTACAAAATTCGATGTTTCCCTTTTTAATTCTTTAGATAGTTGTTCCATAGTAACAGCGTCTTTTGGTTGAGAACCGAACTTTACATTTGACAACACTTTCCCATGACAATCGATTTCATCACCATCTTGTAAAATACAGTTGTCCTTGATGTATTTCAGGTTTACAGCATCGCCGTCTTCCTTTGGGTATCCAATGTCATTTATTATAAATTTATAAAAAGAAAATCCGCGTTGAGTCTTTTCCGGTATTATAGAATGTAAATATTCTTTATTAACTGAATCTTTATCATTTTTTGGATTTGCCACGTTTGTTATCCTATGATTCCCAGCATCATATGTCTGTCCATCTTTTAAATTATTAACCCACTGCAATTTTAAAGTATTTGAAAGTTCAGATGATAAATACTCTTTATTAATTGCATCAGAACTATCAGTTGGTTTACCAACATTAATTATTCTATGCGATTTGATATCGTAAGTATTCTTGTCTAATTTCAATGATGTAGAAGTAGCTTCTTTAACTGTTTTTAAATTCGCTCCATCAGTATCTTCTTCTGGATCTTTAACTAGTTTTAAACGTTTATTACTTATGTTATAGTCACCTTCAGGAGTTTGTGGTAAACCGCCTCTTTTTCTGTCTTCTCCGACTTGCACCCCTAACGCGGAGTACCGTCCGAACTTGTCGACACTCATGTTAGAACTGATACATTATACGCTTGCAACTCTTTTATATCCGCGGGCAATTATACGACTATGCCGCGATTCCTAAGTTCATCTACCAGAGCCACCCATTCATTATTTAATCCCGTATGACCGGCTTCCATGGCTTCATGTAGTAGTCTCATTCTGTCAACCAATTTATTGATGTCTTTGTAGTAAATCACATTTGTATTGTACAGATTTTTCATCAGTCCTTTACCAGATGTTGAAGTATCTCCTTTACTCTTTTTGCCATGTTGTTCAAGAAGTGATAAATCCATAAGTGATAAAGATTTTCTTTTTAGCGGTTGTTTCACCGCCGGTGCGGTACGTAATGTTGGCAGTTTTCGAGGAGGAAACAGCTTTTTAATAACGATGTTATATTTCGTTGCACGTGAACGATTAATCATTGCATCCTTTGAGTAATTCCTTTTATGAGCGTTGGTATTTTGTAGAATTTCTTTAAAAACATTTAAATCTTTGATTGAATATCTTAGTGGTATGTTTTTAAAAATTAATTCATATAACCCTTTTGTTCCTTTATATTTATGCTCACCAATAATGATGTGATCGTCTTCAGTTATTTCAAGTTTTGAATCACCTATTTTTAATTCATTCCCATCAATCCTTGCTCCGTATATGTGTGATTTACCTAAATTCGGATTTGCTTTCATGTCATGTAGCATTTTCATTATGTATTTCCTTCCAAGAGGTCCATGCTGTAATATATCGCTACTCAATTGAGTTAGATTGGGAATTGATTGTTCTGCTTCAGGTATCGGTTGTTCTTCTTCTTTTTCAACAATTGGTTCTTCTTCTTCTTTTGTTTCTTCTTGCGAAAACTCACTAGCACTTGTATATGAATCATCATCGTCTTTTTTTAACGTTTCTACTTCTTGTTTAGAAACTGGTAGTAAAACATCTCCTTCATAACGAGGTTTACCAATGGTTTTTGATATCTGTTTTAAAGGTTCCGTAATAGGTTTAAATGTAGTCTCTAGGAATTCTTCTCTTTCACTTAAACCCATCCTTAATGCGCGATTCTTCATCCTAATAGAATCACTGAGTGATTTTATTTCTTTCAATAGTTTTTCTTGATTCACCATGTTTACACTATGAAGTCTGATTCATTACTAGACGTACTGCCATTCAATTAATGGATTAATACAAATTTGTCCAACCCTATTCGATATCTTCCATCTTTTATAGCTTCATCTTTCATAATGACGAGAAAGCCATACTTTTCAGCCCACGCTTTGCCGCACATCTCTTTAAATTTATCAAATGTCATATCCGCATTCACATGATCGTTATATATATGTTTCAAATTTGTTTCATCTTGCTTGAATACTATCAACAAATTAGCATTATCTCTTATAAGTTGTTTTGGAATTTTACTGTAGGTTTGACCAATGTAAATACTGTCAATATTATGATGTCTCCCCATTGCGAAATAACTTCTGATTGTATCGTGATTTTCACATGATACATCGTCAAATATAAATACAGAAAATGGTTTAGCTTCATTTGGCTGCATAATTGTTTCACTGGCATTAAACTTGTAGAAATTTACTTCTGGTACACTTGCTAACACTTTATCCAACAACTGGTATTTAGGTTGTTGCAAAGATTTTGAAAAAATGTATATATTATTAAAACGTAGTCCTTTTGGATTAGTTATAAGGTTGAAAACAACATTTGTTTTTCCACAATTTGAAGGGCCGGTTATCAAACATCTTATGGAGTTTGGTAGTAGTTCCCCATGTTTACCACGGTTTAACTTGTCACTATCCACTGTCAATTCATCTATGTTATTAATATTAAATCGTTCCTTTTGCTGTACAATATCCATCTTGTTTAAAGGTTCAACACATAATGAATTATTAAAGTATTATACCAAGTCTTTTGTAGGAATCCAAGAATCTTCACTCTTGTCAAATCCCAACCAACGGACTTTAACTTTATCCTTTTTTCTTTGTAAAACCTTTTCGACAAGATATACGTCACCAACTGTTGATTTCAATAGTTCATGCCCATAGAATCCGCCTTGAAGTAGTTCACCTTTGTTGTCCTTTAAAATGTACGTTTCTGGTATTGTCGGCTGCACCTTGTAGATTGTAAATACTTCGTTAGTCCAGTTTGGTAGATATCTCTTACTGAAAACTCCTTTGTATTTACTTATACGCACCTTATCGTTTACTTTAAACTTTTTAGGTTTTAATTTTTCAATTTTGGGAGCAGTATTTTTTTTAATACGCTCTAAAACAAGCTTAGCATTGCCGCTATTTACTTGGATAGGTTTCATACCGATAGTGCGATGATACTTGTTATTGTACTCTTTTATAAGCTGCGGTAATATATCGTACCACACGTACGATCCTCGTTTGGAAAATGTTTTATACATCGCTCCTTTTAATGTTCTATTGAATCGTTCTATTATCGAAGCTTTGACTTCCGAATTTGTAGAATAATGATTTATGTTATATTTTTTCATTAATGCCGCAAATTCCTTATTGAAATATTCTTTTCCATCATCAGTTTGTAAATGTTTGATGACAAGTTTATTTCTTTTAATAGCCGTTTCCATAGCTTTTGTAACACTTTTCCCACTCTTGTCCTTAAGCGGTAAAGCGTCAGCGAGCTTGCTAAAACAGTCTATAATAGCTAATATATATTTAAACCCTTTATTCAATTTACTATGTGGTATCATCTCTATGAGATCGGCTTGGTATAGATCGTTCATTCCTTTTATAACTGTATTCCTTCTTGGAAACTTCCTTCTTGCCGGTTTATGAAGTTCATGTACAATCTTATCCTTCAATCCTTCCATTCTTAGATGTTGTTTCCACGCCGGTTTAAAAAATACTAATCCTCAGACTGGTTTGTCATCTTTTATATCATTAACAAATATGGGTCAAGGCCAAATAATAGCTGTGTAAAAAAGAGGGGGCATGGCATTGGGCTTGCCATGCTCCCCTCTTTTTTTACGGAAAGGAAAAAAGGAAGTAGGTGAAAGGACGAAGAACAGGTTTTATTGGTCGATAGGAGTTAATGAATAATGTCCAAAAGGAAGAGTGTGTATATTGTCTTGCTGGATATGCCTCTTGTCATCCTTGTAGCTTAGTGCCCATTTGGTTTGTTTAACACTGTAAACTTGATGGTTGAAGCTTCTTATTGTATTAAAAGTTGCTGTGGTTTCTATATTTTCGAACAGACATCTTTTAAAATGTTCAAATTGTACATTCTTCTTTAGATATGATGTTTTAATGCCTTTTGCCTTCTTTACAACTTGATGTTCTTCTTTCTCACTTATGTATAGTTGAAATGAATAAAGCTTGGACATCAAAGCCACAATCTCTTCCATAGGCGCACCATTGGTCTCATCTTTGAATTTTCCTAAGACTTTCTTGTTTATCCCGTTGTCGTAGTTAGGGTGCTGTTGCGGATAATCAGAAAAATCAAAATCATCTTTATAAACAAAAGTGCGTAGATCTTCATACATATCATTGGTTATAATCCAATAGATGAATGCGTCGGTGTCCATGTATGCAATTCCAATGTTCTCTCTTCCATAATGTTTCACCATTTTATTATAATGAAAATCGTACATATGAGTTTTTGATATATCTAAAATAGACATTCCGACATAAACAGGGCGATCCATCTTAATTGAAATTTTGTTCATAGAAACGGCAACAAGGTTTTCATTAATAATTATTGAAGATGCAAAGTTTGGTTTTTGCACCAACTTTTGTAGTTTTGTTGCGTCATTAACCAATCTTAAATCTTTGTGATTCCTCTTGTTTTCTAATGTTTTACCGAATATTGCATTATTCATCAATTTAAAGAAATCCTTTTGAAAATTGGACGTTGCCGCTGTTCTTCTTCTAGTGTTGTTATCAATATAGGATTTCAACCAACAGGATTGAGAAAATTGTAGCACCCTATTAATTCTGGTAATTTTCAATCCCATCTCTAACGCTTGTTGTACTGTCCAATAATGCGCTACATACCTCGTCTTGTTGGTGAGTGTCATCATTAATTTCGGCCATCTACCAGTAGGAGATATTTCTGTTTTTGCTAATAGCGGCAAGTCATAATGGTGGTCGTGAAGATGTTCCGGGTACTCAAAATCAACGTCAAAGATGTAACCAGTATCTCCGTGTTTAGGGATATCGGCGATGTTATCGATCGAATTTGGATCAACCCATTTAAAATTATCATATGGAAGGGGTTTTGACATAGCCCATCCGTATAGGTTATTTGCGTCAAAATAACCTATAAATGTACTTGGTTGTGACGCGTCATAGTTGGGGAGGTATTTATTGTTGGCTTTTACATATCTGGTTACACTTTGCGTTAATCCTCCTCGGATACCAGACTCTATCATCAACACCATATCTATATCGGTTAGTAGTTGAAGTTTACAGTTTGTTTCTTTTAACATGGCCTGCCATGCCAATCCGGGAGCTGTGTACGAATGAAGAGGGTCTAATCCGTATGCTTTTAAACAGGTATTCCTAAATTCTTCCATTATGTCACATAATAGTGTCACATCCAATTTAACGTAGAAATCCGAATATTCTCCCAAAGTTCTCATCCCTAGTTCATTCCATACCTTACAAGCGTGTTGATAATCTTCCTCACTGATGTCCTCTTCGTATAATTTACTCTTAAAAGCTTCTCTAGGTGGAAGTGAGGTTTCTTCAAATCTTTCCAAACTGTCGATATAATCGTAAGGGAAAACACCTTTGCGAAGAACTAGATCCAATTTATCGTTATTCACAATCTTTCTTGTTTCTATTAAATCTTCTTTCCTGAGGTTATCTGAAAGTCTCGATAAACTGCACGGCATAAACCGGTACGAATCTAAAAATCGTAATTTTATATTTCCAATCTTCTTACTAAAACTTATAAACTTCTCAGTTGTTTCCGCGATAACATCAATCGCACCGTCATCTCTCCCCAATTCTGGTATTATAAAATGACCATCATAACCGCTAAGGTTATGCAGTATTACAGGTATATTTCTAGGAATCTTGTAATTGATGTTGCATCCATTACACGCCGCACCCCTATAATATCCTGTAAGATGATCATGATCCTTAACTTTGTAGTTATTCAAAGTAAACTCATTTTTACATAAAAAACAATGGCTGGCATTTTCATGTTGAATTTCTTCTTCTTCATCCATAGGTATCATTGGCACAATATCGCTATACAAATTTTCTACATTCCTAGCTATTTCATATAGATGATTAAGAAATGTCGCAGCAACATCTTCACCACGGTACACCACAGGTCTTGACGTCAATCCGTACCCATTTAAATGTTCTTCAGCCAATGTGGATTTAACCAATAAACAAAAACTGTTAGGCTTATGCATTTGATATTTTATACTCTTCCTTGCTTCAACGTTTTCATCTTCAATAGGGACAAGTGTTGATTCAAAATCAGCATATACCACTATAGGAATGCGATACTGATGGAACACTTTTTCAAACTGTAAGTATGATTTATTTAATGGTGGTAAGATAATCTTTGCTTCAAAGTGTTCATTACACAGTTGTTTATGTTCTTGTAACCAATGTCGTCCTCCATTTCTTTCTTCTTTAAAACAAAAACATCTTTTACAAATTATTTTTTTGTGTTCATTTTTTGATAGCTGCTTGTTGACAAGTCTTTCAAATGATTTTATCCATACATAGTGTGACACTTCATTCTTTGTAAGTAACAACAAGTCCGTATGATCTGCAAGCTCGTTCTTCACCACTTTTAAAGGAAAAACTTTATTGGAACTGTCCAAACCAAATACGTTAACTGATATTCCGGGATTTTGTTTTTCAAATTTTGAAATATCTTTCAACCCTACCGGGTAAGACATACCTTGAAAATTATATCTATATCTGTAGTCCTCATATTCTTCGCCAGCTCTTTGCGCATCGTGTAATACAAATTTTGAGGTCATAGCATATCGAAAACATTCCATATCTTGATTTTGAACATTTACACATGATTTTGTATCTTTGATCCTTTTCGGAAGTGCGATAAAACTGCTGCCCATCAGCCCATAACCGTGCTTGTGAACTCTTATGTCCATACCTACTACGCTAATTAGACTCCAACCTGATCCTCTTCCTTCGTGTTCTTGAATTTTAGTCAAAATCTCTTCAAGACAATCTTCTATTATTGAATCAATATCCGAATTACCCATGATGGTTCGATTTTTTGTTATAAATCCTCTTGGTGACATTTCTTCTTCTACATTGATAAACATGGCGTCTAGAATCAAACCAAATTTAATAAAGTTTAATCGTTTTAGTTCTTCTTTTAAAATCTTGATCACAATTGGTTTAGCTTCTATAATAAATTGCTCTAACTCCAGATTTTCGTTTTGAATTTTGTGATGCATCACCACTCTACCGGGTAATGCGTGAATACTTAAACTTGGTAGTGTATTAGATGGTCCTGCTGTTACTTCTTCTGAAGATATGTTTTCATTTCTGTTGTGATACAACTCCTTATGAATGTCTAACAATATTTCATCTTCGTAAGTCTCTAAACATATCTCACAACGATGCATTTTAGCGATGTTTATCCTTTGAAATTTAACAGGTAAATGAAATGCGGCCTCTTCATACCGCCTTTTTATGCTGTCTTACCCCCGCCAATTTTAATCTTCTTCTTCTTCTTCGCTATCTGATGGGAATAATTGTCTTGCGCAGAAAACCAATCTTTGACGTATTGATTCTACATCAGGATTGTGACTAGATGTTGGAGTTTCATGATGGACATCTTCAAATTCCAATGGTGGTGGTGGGTATTCATTCTCTGTCAAGTCTATTTGTACATCTTCATGCGCCTCACTTGTTAATTCTTCTTCCATACTGTCAACACTTTCCGCTTCTGAGTTGTCGTCATCCGAATCTTCCATGCCGAGATCTTCTTGTTGAATTTTATATAATATTTCAAAAATAGGTTTCCTACGATAGTCAGTGTTATCCACGGGAGCCATTCCGAATGAATAAAGGAGGCCCTCTTGTGTAGCTACTTATATACTACTATTTTAATGGGTCAAGGTCAACACCTCCTAAAGCGAGAATGGGGAATAGAGCACTAAGTGGCATGTTAGTCCATTACCACAAAGTGATCTATTCCCCACTCTCTAATGTGAGTCCAAATTAGCAGCCAATTATTAAATGTCAATTTGTTATTGTTTTTTTAACCTTATTACTGTTTATATTAAGTCCAATTGTTTTTACTAACACATAAAATTTTAAATAATTTTGTAGCTTCTTCCACTACTTCTTTATTCACTGTCTTTCATCACACAGTTCATAGGTTCTTCATCTTCTTGTAGTAGAATTCTTTTGCGTTCATATTCCAACTGCTGTATTCTTTCATTCTTTATGGCCAACTCGACAAGTAGTTGATTGATGTAGTCGGCGGCCATATCGATAGTTCTAGTCCTAACTTCTCCCAATCGAACTCCTGGTATTAGCCTTTGCAGTTTGTAGTATTTTTGTCTTATTCTCGCCTCTCTTGCCTGAGCTGACTCTTTAAAATGACTTTTCTGGACTTTCAAATGTTGTTGATCCTTTTTTGTTGTACTAAGGTCCAAAACATTGTCTCCACTTGCCATGATTCTGGTTCTACTGCGAGATGTGAGAAACAAGAATATTATGAGCGAAATGACTACAACAACGCGTCGAACCTCTTTTATCCACTTTCCCCCACCAAAACGCTTTCCCCCACCATGTTTTTATAGGTCAAGGTCAAATAAACTTAACGCGAGAACGGGGAATAGAGCACTAAGTGGCATGTTATTCCATTACCACAGAGTGATCTATTCCCCGCTCTCTATTCTACATCTAATTTTTTTGTATTTTTCTGTTTTATTTTTTTTTAAATATTTTTATTTTTTTTTTACCCGTCATTATTTACACAGCAGGAGCTTCATACTTTATAGGAGAGTCTTCATCAGGTTCATTAAATGCATTCCACGCATAAGTATCAGGAAGTTCATTAGGTTCCATCTTTAAAACAGGAATTTCACTAGGCGGATTCCATACACCAGTAGTTTTATTTGTCTTCAGTTTGTTTTCTAACACTTCAATTTTGTCCAACAGTTCCAAAATATATTTCTTTGCACCGATCAATGTTTGTATCCTGGTATTGCCAACAGTCAATGAAGGCACTATAAGTTGCAATTGATAGAACGCCATTTTTTCTTTCCTGCACCGTTCCTTACCTAAAGCACTCAATTCCGGATGTGTTATTCGTTTTCCTTTACTTGAGAAATGTAAAACATTACTTGTTGATGGAGTTGAATCTTCTACTGGTTCAGCCATTTTTCTTGCAATGTTCTTCTTAAGAGTTTTAGCAAATAAATGAAACTCCTACTGTGTTTTAACCCTCTTTTAAACACAATTCCCCCCACCATTTCAATTTTCCCCCACCATGTTGTTTAAACAAAAAACCAAACTTCCACTTTTGCATTCACATTATTGTCTTTTAGAAATTTAATAAATTGTGAGCTGGATGACGATATTTGCCTGTTTGATAAATAATCTTTCACCACCTGTTCATCTTTCCCTTCTAATATGTAGCAAAACACTTTCATCAAACTTCCATCATCTTCTTTTGATCTTATAAAGTTTGCAACAAATGTCCATTCTTCATCGAGAATCTTAAAAGTTTTTATTTCCATGTTAAAAGACATCTTTACTCGAGTTATTCTGTGACAGTAATGAAATCAACCTTTACCAAACAACATTTATAACCAATACCCCCACTACTTTTTCCCCCACTATTTTTTCCCCCCACTACTTTTTCCCCCACTTTTTGTTAGACCTCCCCTCCATACCGTTACTCTAGTATGTTCTACACCTAATAAATTTACATAAGACCTGTGCACAGATTGTGCATCTTTCCCGCATAGCTTCAAATCTTATTAGTGGTGCTTTAACACGATGGTCAACGTACCCTCCTTCAAGTTCAAATTCGTCCCAATCATCTATAGCCACTCGTGCACAATCTGGACAAAGCTGGGTCCCATCTGCAAATTTATAAGCAACAATAATGCCGAATCCATAATGTTCTCTTCGATACTCGTGTATTGCATTTCTAACCGTATTGGGAATAAGACATTCTCCTGATCTTATAATGTGATGAAATAAAAAGTCATCACAAATTATTTTTCTCAAACAAATAACAAAAAGACTCTCCATCGTGTTGTAGATGAGAGTAACATTCGTACTAAACTGTTTTACTGCCTACCGCCCGCTTAAATAACTTATCCCCACTACTACTTTCTAGGTCAAGGTCAAACAATATTAACGCGAGAACGGGGAATAGAGCACTAAGTGACATGTTATTCCATTGCCACAAAGTGATCTATTCCCCGCTCTCTATTCTACCTCTACTTTTTTTACATTTTTAATTTTATTGTTTTTTTTTTAACATTTTATGTTTTTTTTTTTTTTTTTTTAACTTAAAATCCTATAATTTCATTTCCTTCTTCTTCGCCTTCTTTAACCACACCTTTGTTACTACACACATTTTTCAAACGTAACAGTTCTTTCTTTATTTTATTGTTTTCATTTTCCAATTGTTTAATTTTTGATTTTTTTTCTTCCAATAGTAGTTTTAGATATTTAATGTAACTACCGGCTACGTGGACAGTTTTCACTCGGTTTTCTCCAAGTCGCATTCCGGGAATTTGAAATTGAAGTCTGTGATATTCCATGTTGATATTAGCCTGGGTTTGTCTTGATTGTTCACTTCTTCTCCTTCTGGTCTCCTCTTCTGCATCAGAGGTAAGCGTATGATACAAAATTGGACGTTGCATCGTAGTCGGCTGCTATTGTAAAAATAAAACTAAATTCAGTCCAACATCACATTTATCCCCTTTCCCCCACCACTTTACCGGTTGTCCCAAAAATGACGAATACATATTTCAACGGTCACGCTAGCACCATTTGTAACAAGATGGTTATAAAGAAAATAAGGATAGTCACAAGATTTAAGATCTTCATTTGCCAACATGAAATCAAATGCTAATTTCCTTGAATATTCATTATGAAATTTTTCATGAACACTAATTAGAATTCCAGCCTTTTCAAACTTATAACCAATGTCTGGGATTTTCTTACAATCATCTATGTCCAGAATTGGAAAATAATATGTGAAGGAGTTCACCGGTGGTACCCACACTCTATCACACTCTTCACAAAACACTTTGTACATTCTCGCTCGCTCATCCATTTTGAAATGATTTTTACTTATGCCAGACTACCGTTTAAATAGCCTACTACCTCATCTTTCCCCCCACCATTTTTATTCCAAATTTGTTTCCTCATGTTGCGGAGTATCAATAACATGGGCAGCGGCATTCCAGAGTTGTGACTGCTGTTCTTCTTCACCTTCAGATTCTGTTAATTCTTCCGGTTGGTGCATAAAGGATACATTTGAATTTGAAGGGGGTCCAATATCATTGTTCATTTGTTCATTTAAATTTAAAAATTCTGCAACTATTTCTTCCAAAAACTGTCCAAACGTAATATTTACCTCTTGCTCTACTTCTTCATCTTCTGCCATCTCACGATCTATAACAATTTCAGTGATGTAAATAAAAGTGGTATCTCTCGGAGACATGGTTTAAAAAAAAAAGAACATGTGGCTCCAGTAACAGTTACACGAAAAATGAACAGGATTGTGTGGAACCCTCGCTTATATAGGAGACTGGAAGGGGGGGGGGGGGGGGGGGGGGGGGAAGGGGTAAAGTCACTTATAAAAATTTGTAACTTGCCTTGCTCTAATTACTCTTCCGCAGACAGCTTGTATTGCATTGCAACCACTTCCACCTCTATCTTCATGCCTTCTACAAGATTACGTACGTGCAGCATCCATGGAAACAGTATTTCTAAAACTTCAATCCTTACTCGACATGCACACAATACTTTGTACGCATCACGACGGTACACAAACACACTAACCCCCATGCCCATATCCCTCATTATGTTTTGTTCAATTGTCAAAAATAACCTATACAATAGCGGCCAAACTTCTGTGTGCTCAGCAAAAAACGAATCCAGTCTCTTATACATGTTGAACGTATAGCAACAAGACAAATAATGAGCAAACACATGTGATAGCTGCTTTTATAACGTTCGCCAGTACAGTAAAAATTTAGGGGGGGGGGGGGGGGGGGGGGGGTATGATTTTTTAGTGGGATGTTAAAAATTAGTAGTTTAAAACCAAAGCCGAAAAGTAATGATTAAACCCTATATTTTCTTCTAATTGCAAATACTCCACATATGCCTCCGCCCATAGCCATAACAGATCAATGTTACGCCAATATACACCAAAGGTGGGGCTATCATCAACTAAAATTGGAGATGCTATGTTCACTAATCTTCCGTTTTCTATCCATGTCATAGCTTCAATTACAAACCTTCCTATAATATCCATTGGAGAATTAATATCCAAAAATATTCTTGTAACAACATTTTCACTTAACAAGGGCACTTCAATTTCTTCATTGTTTTCCTCGTCGTTTTCTTCATCCACCTCCAATACTTCTCCAATCTTTGTACATTTATTATAAAATATTGGAACATCTCGGGGAGACATGTTCGCTCTAACTATTATTAGCAAGGAATGGCTCCAACACAAACCGCCACACTCTTATATAGCCAAGTCAATGAAAAATCAGTGGGGGGGGGGGGGGGGGGGGGGAGGGTTCAAGTTCAAGGTCACACAGGAGTTTGACTTATGTAGTGACCACTCATGACTAATCTTGCGTATGAATCTTACAATTCATACGCCTAATCTGTGTATTAGGTGGTCCTGAAAAGGACCGTTTTTTTCGGGTTTTCACAAACCCCTCCTTAGACTAACGTGATGTTAAACCAGTTATTATGCTCTTCATTCCCCCTGAACTCATTAAACGACTCCCCCCATTGCCAGATGAATTCGGCAGTGTCCGGTGTAATGTACACAATCGGGCTTCCAAGGAACAACATTGGAGATATAATCACGATTGTTCTGCCCGACTCCAACCAATGTACTGCTTCCCAGATGTACGGGTCAATAGTGTCGTCCGGTTCAAGTTTTATACATCTAAGTTTTTCATCAATCAGTTGTTCTTCTTCTTCTTCATCCGATGTCTGTTCTTCTTCCTCTTCCTCTATTTCCAAAACTTCTTCGGACTCAGTACATTTGTTGTAAAATGATGCACCATCCAGTGGAGCCATGTTCGCTGTACAGTGGGTAGGCGAGCAATGTTCCAACAGCAGGTGTGCGACTGTTTATTGAAAGTAGGTCAATGCAAAATAAGAGAAAGTTGGCAGGGGAAGGATGTTTGTGACGTACGCCGGGGGGGGGGGGGGGGGGGGGGGTCCCGGTTCCGGTCGGGGGGGGGGGGGGGGGGGGGTTTCGTCAATGTCAAGGTCATATGAAAGTAGGTCACGGGACTTAGAGCGGCCAAAAAATAATGGGAGAGAAACGCAGCGCACTTATCATAGCGCTGGTTTCTCTCCCATTATTTTTTGCCAACAATTTGGAATTTTGAAAAAAAGCTAAGATTTTCTAATAATTACTTCGCCCCCACCTAGTCCAACCATCCTCACCTTTGAAGAGAAAGTCTTTCGCATCAAGTGTATTGATCGCTTTTTTGGTTCTTAGAGGTACGGAGAGCTTTATTACCCACTTATAGCCGTTACACCCTATTACAATTCTATTGCTCTTATCCGTTCTACTTACAAAAAAGTACCTCAAACCTTCCTTCAATCTCTTCAACCTGGTGGGAGGGTAAGACTTGTGGGAGACCACAGTCAGTTGTGGCGCAGAAATGTGTTTCACGACATGTAAACGGCAATACTTTTCGTTTAAAACACATTTCTTACCACAAACTGATCCTTTTTTAAGACCCTTACAAAGCACTTCAGGACATTTACGCGGATTTTTAAATGCCCTGCGTCGCTCTTTCATTAATAATTGATAACGCTCTGAAGGAGCAATTTTGAAAAGCTTCTTTTTTCGCTCTAAAACAGGAATGATAGGACGAGGAGGGGTAGATTCAGAAATAGGGGTGATTAGTGGTGGCAAGGAAATATAAGGACGAATAAAATTGAGAAGTGAAGGTGTATCAGGACGAAGAGGCTCAACAGTTCTTGCCACATCCGTCACTTTCTTCTGCGGTGGTGGTGCCATTACTGCAGATCCATCTTCTGACGGCTGCTCCTCATGGATTGGTGACGGAGGTGGGGAGAAGATGCTCCCAAGAACTGTCATCGCTTGCAGAAGAATGTTGGCCGGAGCTGGACTTCTGGATGTGGAAGGTGGTGTCTCCATCTGCTGCAGCATGTGCTCCGGCACATTCTTCAAACGGAGTCTCTTCGCTGGTGCGACAGGTGGTGAAGTGGTAGTGGTGCTGGTAGTGTTGGCAGTGGTACTGGAAGTAGACGACATGGCTCTGATGCGGCAGCGTTGGCGGCTGGAATCAGAATAAACGGACCCGTTAGTCGACCTCGCTTAAATAATCACACAGCACACGCAACAAGTGAAAGTGACCTCGGCCGGGGGGGGGGGGGGGGGGGGGGGGTTCCGGTTCCGGTTGAGGGGGGGGGGGGGGGGGGGGGGTTATGCATGAGTGAATTGAGGTCAAGGTCACCAAAAAATAATAATGATCCAAGGTGATGGAGGCGGCCAGGACCGTCTCCACCACCCTGTGTTCCTCAAACACTCCCAATCCCAACCCAAAAAGTTACGTCTTGCTAGGGATCCCGATTTTTGGCCCGCACGCACGTGGCGATCCAGTTTGGTAGTCTGTGATACGGGCGGCCAGCCTCGGGCCTGGGCACTGGACTTGACCATTCCAATTTTACAATAGGGACTCTGGAACAGGTAATGCAAGACGCAACTCTAACCTCCCACCCTTAATCTAAACCCACCCAATCATATTTTTGCCTGACCAAAATCAAAAACAAAAATCAAAAACAATAAAAATATGCGCTGCCTAAGGCACAACGCGCATGTCCCACCCATATTTAATGAAGTTCAATCGAACTTCTTTAATTTACATTTACATTTTAATTTAATCTACCCATCCTAACAGCTAGCTGTGGAATATAAAAAATTATTAGTACACAGATGAACACAGACATGGACACACACACACACACACACACACACACACACACACACACACCATAACCCAATACTTAAAATTAAAAAACACATTTCTTAAACATAAATAAATACCATAACACACCTTAATGCTAACATCGCAATGCGCAAGTTAAACCTTACAACTAACACATCTTAAGACTAAAACCAAATAACGCTTTGCATAAAAACCATAGACACACACACACACACAGACACAACAAATATTAAATAGTAATAGCCTAACAACAAGAGTAACTCAAATATATATCGGCCGCTTATACATTTGAGCTGCCCTCTGAGTTGAGTCGGACTGCCGCGTCCGGAGTTCCGAGCCCAACTGCGGCGGCAATAGTCGTCGGGGTGGTTCTCGGTTCGCAGAGTGGTGGGGGCGGCGGTAGGGGTTTAAGGGGGGTATGGAACCTTCCAGCAACGTCAATGGAAAATTCCAAACGGATGTGCTTTGTTACATGTGGGTCGGGCAAAACGCAGGTGGAGCCTTGTATCTCTCAATTTGCATTAGATAACATCAAATTACATCCGCTGACAAGTAGGAGCCTTGTACCTCTCTATTTGCATTTGATAGCATCAAATTACATCCGCAGCTTTCCCCATCGCATAACAGCATAATTATCGTCGATTGTTATCCACCCTCTTCCGACGCTTAATTATAGTTGCAACGGAAGTAAACCTCCGGTACACGCAACTTGTTTTTAACATACAATAGACTATTGTTTGCAAATGCACACATAATCCTTGGCCTGGTTGGTACTTCTTACACGCTACACCTAAGACGTTGTGACGTCGGGGGGGGGGGGGGGGGGGGGGTCATGCATGAGTAACCATCCGCGTGCATATAACCGAAGGAAAGCTCGCGCGCCGCCCATATAGAGGGCTGGCACCCCAGCGGTAAACAACAAATCCGTAAGTTTATAGCGTATAGTACTATAACATATGATTTATTTTTAACACTTAACATTTTAATTTTTTACACTATTTCTTAACACTACAACAATCATTTTATAAATCACACTTTTATTTTCGCGTCTATTTTCCATTTTTGTTTTAACTAAATATGCTAATTAACATCGCGTGCAGGCAACTCACACTGATTAATTGCAGGTTCCATTCTTACACACCTGTTTCCTCCTTACTATGCAAATTACTCTCTTACTTTAGCGACACTTAAACTCTAACCGCTACTTCTCGCTCATATTAATATAGTTAGTGCTACACTACAGGATTTACCTGTGCAATGGTGCACGCAATGTTTCCTGCACGTCTGCAGGTAATACACCTTACACCCGTCTACTATTATACTTATTGCTACATTATACGAGACATTTCTTGCACGCCTGCAGATAATACACTTGCTAACCGTCTACTATTATAATTATTGCTACAGTACAAGAGACATTTCTTGCTCACCTGCAGGTTATACACTTTACAACCGGCTACTATTATAGTTATCACTACACCATAAGATTAAGCCGTACACATGGTTAATGCAATCCTACTTCATCGTGCACGGAGCATTTCTTGCACACCTACACCTTATGCACTTTACTACCGTCTAATATAACAATTATTGCTATGATACGGTAGTTACCTGTTCAATCACAGTTGCGGCCTCACTTGCTTATCCACAGGCCGATACTCGAAATCCTACAACTGAATAATTAATTACTTAACTTCCGCTATTACCAATACTTTTTCTTAAACTATCCGTCTCTTCCTCCGACTCTTGTTACCTTAGCCGCGGCCGACTGACAAATAACCGAGCTCCCGCAACCCTCGCTCTTTTATGCGGTTTTCTCGGGGAGGGGGTTGGAGGGGCGTCGCACATGACTCATCGATCGCATAAAAAGGGGGGTTGCCGCCGCGCGCGTGCCATTTCGGTGGCGGCATCGGTCAGGTGAGGTACTATCCGTAGGTCTCTGACGCTTTTATAACTAACGCTTATTACTTTAAAATGTGTTTCCGCTTTATATGCTAATTAGTTTCTATATATTCGGACACAATCGCGGCCGCCGACCATTTGCCGGCTTACTCTCAAGCGGTTCACATGTAACATCATGGCTTCCCACACTTTACAGCTGAAACTTTTGCGCACAAAACATATTTTACAACAGCATTCTACACCTGCAGTTTCAAAACCGCGTAGTACGGTGGCTAGACTTAAAAAACGGTTCAGGTTTCACCCGTTGTATTTTGCACCACCTCAACTTGACAACGCTTGCACTATTGATACTATTCTACAGACAGTCTTGACTGAAATGGTGAAGTACCAACATTTCCCTCTTGTCACGCCTATTGACGGCCCCGTCCAATTCTTCTTCTTCACCGTCTTACCGGGTCTATATTATCGGACATCCTCCGACTCGTGTCTCATTGCGCTCTATCGCCTCACACGGTAAACAGCTACGACCTCTCGTCTCTCTCTCTTGCACGCATGGACACACAACAGGGTTCACCGGTGCAGTCCCCTGACGTGACTTCCACTACGGATACTACTGCACGTCCGACAGACGGTTCCACCACGCCTACAACGGACGCCGGCTCCCGCCCGGTACAGAGCGATGCGGTGACCACTACTGCTGCAAACGACGTGGAGGCTATTCTACGATCACTGATGGGGTTCGATTAAAATAAATAAACGAAAAAATAAAAAAAAAAACAACCCCTCCCTCGGCCCGCCCGCTCCCGCTCCGATCCGACCCGTCCCGAGTCCCCGCCCCGACTGAGCCCCTGCGGCTCCCACTTTTTTAAAACTCCCTCCGGATGGCCTTGACCCACTTACAAAACACACCCATCACTGTCAACCACAACTGCCGGTTCGAACCGCTTGGCCTTGACCTGCGCCAGAACCGGCAAAACCCCACTACTACCATGATGTAAAACATTCATTGTTGTACAACACGTCTTGCTACAAACATGGTTAACCAAGAAAAGTTAATAAAGGAAATAAAATCACTTAGTGATTCTATTCGGGATAAAAACAGAGCATTAAAATTAGGTATTAGCGAAAGGGAGAAATTTCTTGAATCTACTTTTAAACCTATTACTGAACCCTTGAAACAATTAAACAAAAAATTTGCTAAACCCGTTTTGGAAGGAGATGCAATTGCACCTATTACAAAGTTTGAAAGAGAAAATATAAAATCAGAAGATTTTAGTGATGAAGACCTGGAATCCTCTACATATAGTGGTTTTACCGGTGAAGAACCTGAAAGAGAGCTAGAATCACCAGACTATAGTGGTATAAGAGAATTATATGAAGTAAAAGCTAAAAGAGGACATGAAGATGTATCAACTGCTAGTGAAGAGGAAAAAGAAGAAGAAGCAAGGGAAGGTCCGTCAAACATAAGCTTGTTGGGTGAAAACATTCATAACAAAGGACCTTTAGGAAGGAAATACATGATAAAAATGTTAGCTGGAATAAATCCTAATAAAAACTACCATAGTTATGGAGTAAGATTAACAGAAGAAGGTTTAATGGTTGGTAATAGCCCGGTAAACATTGATGAAGATGATAATATTATTGTTGGTAATCAAAGATATAAGGGCACAAGAGGATTATTTGAATTATTATTTGAAAAAAAGCCTTTAGAATTGTTAGTTAAAGAAGAAGATATGGAAGCATATAAACAGATTTTGGAACACACCAATGCATACAGGAGGAAGTATTTAGCTGACCAGCCAGTTTTTAGATCTAGGTCTTTAAAATATAGAGTATTTGTATCCAAGTTAATACCAACAACGAGAAGACAACCAATGCCGATAATGCCAAGAAAACCTGTAAAACGAAGGTTTGTGTCATCCACTTTGGATATAAGTGCTCCAGAACCAAGAAAAAGAAACAAATCTGTTACAGGTACAGGTTTAATGAAGAAACTATATAACACAAATGTAATTTATTACAATAATATCAATAAATTGGTGGATAGAATGAAACTAATACATGAAGCTAAAGAAGCGGGTCATACTGGATTGGAAAACGAATGGGTGGCTTTAGTGGATGAACTCCGAAACCGTGGGGTAATCTCATAAAAATGCGTTACTCCCTAGATTACTATTCAGTTGCACCATGAGTGTCGACAAGTTCGGACGTTACTCCTCGGATGGGTTATATTACGCAAATAATTTAAAAAGAGGTGCTGGTTTACCACAAACACCTGATGAAGATTATGATATAACTAATAAAAGGTTAAAAAACATAAAAGATCCCACAGATGAAAACGATGCAATAAATTTAAAAGTATTAAAAGAAAATATATCACCAACATTAAGACTACAGAAAAACACATATGACGCAGGTAATCATAGAATTGTCAATGTTGGTAAGCCAAATCAAAACGCTGATGCAATAAACAAAGGTTATTTATCATCAGAATTAAAAAATACGCTAAAATTCAATGGAAAAACGTATACTGCTGAAAATAAACGTATATCCAACGTAGATGATCCTAAAGATGCAAAAGACAGCGTAAATAGACGCTATTTACATTCATTAATACCTGAAAAGACAAAAGATGGTTTTTCTTTTTATAAATTTGTTATTAACGATATAGGTTATCCGAAAAATGAAAATGATGCTGTAAATTTAAAATATATAAAAGATCATTGTATTACACGTGATGTAGGAGTTATTGATTGTCTAGGTAATTGTTTAGCGAATGTTAAAGATGGTTCGGCACCATCAGATGGTGCAACAGTGGGTCAAATGATGGAAACCTTAAAACAAGAAACAACCTCTTTTGTAAAACAAGATCAAGTAGTATCAAAGCAAGGGGATGAATTTGTTCAAGGTAATGAAAAATTTAATTTATTAACATACAAAAATAATGCTTGGGATTGCATGGGTAAAGGGTTATCAAATATGGGATGGGGTTATGAAAAACATGATGCAGCTGCTTTATCACAAACCGTACATCTAGATCCAGATCATTCTTTTAGATTTTTTACATGTAAAAATAAAGTAATAAAAAACTTGCATAATGGAAGAGATCCAAATGATGCTGCAACTGTAGGACAAACATTACAATATGACAGTGCAAATAAAGAGTTTATTTATAATAAGCAAAGATTTAAATTAATGGATGTAAATGATTATCAAAATATATTAATTGCAGATCCAAATTCATTTAGCGGATTTAGAAAATTGTCTGGTGAACAATTTATTCATAAAAATCATGTGTTTCGAAATGAATCAGACGGAGCATTAGTTAGTGGAAATTTTAAATATTTTAAATGTCCCGGGAGCGATGAAAATGTAACTGATAAAGACTAAGAATTTGTATAAAAACTGATATGGGTTAGAAATCGAGACTAATATTATAAAAATGGGTTACACTCTAGAATGTTATTCAGTTGCACCATGAGTGTTGACAAGTTCGGACGATATTCCTCGGATGGATTATATTACTTTAATACTTTAAAAAGAGGTGCTGGCTTACCACAAACACCTGATGGAGATTATGATATTAGTAATAAACGGTTAAAAAACATTAATGATCCCACAGATGAAAATGATGCAATAAATTTAAAAGTATTAAAAAAAGAGATATTACCAACACTGAAACTAGACAAAAACACATATAACGCGGGTAATCATAGAATTTCCAACGTCGGTAAGCCAAATCAAAACGCTGATGCAATAAACAGAGGTTATTTATCATCGGAATTGAAAAATACGTTAAAATTCGATGGAAAAACGTATAATGCTGAAAATCGACGTATATCTAACGTAGCAGACCCTGTAGATGAAAAAGACAGCATAAATAGACGCTATTTACATTCTATAATACCTGAAAAGACAAAAGATGGGTTTTCTTTTTATAAATTTGTTATTAACGATATAGGTTATCCAAAAAATGAAAATGATGCTGTAAATTTAAAATACATCAAAGATCATTGTATTACACGTGATGTAGGAGTTATTGACTGTCTTGGTAATTGTTTAGCGAATGTAAAAGATGGTTTTGCACCATCAGATGGTGCAACGGTGGGTCAAATGAAGGAAACTTTAAAACAAGAAACCTCCGGTTTTGTGAAACAAAACCAAGTAGTAACACGTCAAGGAGATGTATTTGTACAAGGAAA
The DNA here is from genome assembly GCA_030545055.2 of Neoaliturus tenellus. NCBI lineage: Eukaryota > Metazoa > Arthropoda > Insecta > Hemiptera > Cicadellidae > Neoaliturus > Neoaliturus tenellus. The sequence goes on along the minus strand of CM061534.1, from coordinate 203,396,685 downwards.
TAAAAAGTTTACTTTGCTTGAAGAAAACAATTATGTTTGGGATGGTAAAGGAAAGTTATTGACAAATTTAGGTATTGGTGAAAAGCCTGGTGATGCTGTTACTTATGAACAGATAATACAATTAGAGCCAACTGGAAAAAAATGGTGGAATTGTGATAACAAACGATTAACAAATGTTGCAGACCCTGATTATGCCAATAACGCTGTAACTGTTAATTTTCTTGTTAAAGTAATAGGTAATTTATTATTTGATATGCATAATTATATTGCAGCAGGACAACATAAACCTATTGACGAAAAAATGAGAAATACATGGATTAAACAAGAAATTCTTTATAAATATTTTTTTAATCATAACACACAAAAGTTTAGATCATCAGATTGGGGTGATTTTGATATTTAATTAAATAACACCATATATTACATCATTTATGTGCAACCTGTCATAGAGGTAACACATGGGTTACGCTTTTCGAATATAAAAGACAATCATGGCGTTTCATTACACCAGTCCATATCGAGACACTATACGGAAAGGAGGCGGTATCACGTCCACAGCAGTTTCTCTGTTAAGTAAAGCTTTAAATCGTATTCCAGTAGGATCTATCGTAAACAGAGCAATAGACGCTTTACCATACGAATTTCACATACCGGGAGGTTATCAGTATTGCGGACCAGGAACTAAATTGAAAAAACGACTGGAAAGAGGTGATCCAGGCATAAATAAGTTAGATCAGGCTTGTAAAGAACACGATATCGCATATTCCACGTTTACCGATTCAAAAAATAGGTCAATCGCTGATAAAAAGCTAGCGAATATAGCTTGGCAACGAGTAAAGTCTAGTGACGCTAGTATTGCGGAAAAAGCAGCAGCTTTAGCGGTAACAGCAGGTATGAAGGCTAAAACAGCGGTAGGAGGTGGAAAAAGGAGGGGTAAGAATAAAAAAGGATCAACCAAGAGAAAACATGGTGGTAATATTAGACTAAAAAGACGTTCTCCGAGGAAAAATAATAAAAAACCGACAATATGGTCAATGGTAAAAAACGGGGCTGGTCTATACCTAAGACCGTATCGTGCATATTAAATAAAAGAAATCAATTGGTTATACCACATAAAGCGTTGACTAATGTTGAATTATTTAAATATATTTCCTGTTTAAAAATACCATTTTTCCGCGGAGTATTTATGAAAGACAGTTTACCAAAGAAAATATGGAAAAATGAGACTGGAATCGTAAATTTGGATAATACTGAAGGGTCCGGCACCCATTGGGTGTGTTATAAGAAACTAAATAGTAATGTATATTATTTTGATAGTTTTGGAAATTTGCCACCACCTAAAGAACTTGAACATTACTTTAAATCTGCTAAAAACATATATTACAACTATAAAAGAGAACAACCTGATAATACTTCAATATGCGGCCATTTATGTTTGGAATTCCTAGCTAAAAGTATCAGTCACTATTGAGATGTCTTCCTATACGGTATCATTAACAGGAAAATCGTCCACTTTACGAAGTATCCTTTTTCCAGCGTTACGCTTGCAAAAAGGAAGATTTTGGGAGGCAGCACTGTTGGATTTTACAACTTACAACTCTATTCCCAATGTTACGGAAGGTAAAAATAACTTATTACATTATTATAAAGGAAAAGATGCCAGTGGGAAGTTTACAGACTTGGAAGTTTGCACTCTACCCACAGGTTCTTATGAAATTGATCATATTAATGAATTTTTGCAAAATAAAATGGGAAAAGACAATATAACGCTAAAAGGTAATAACAATACAATGAAAGCTGAGCTTACTTCAAAATATTATATAGATTTCAGTAAGTCAGACTCAATTGGTGATTTATTAGGATTTCCCAAAGATGGAGCGATTTTAGAACCAAATAAAACACATTCCGGTAAACAAACTGTAACAATATTAAAAGTCAATAGTATAGACATAACTTGTAATATTATACAAGGAGCTTACAGAGATGGAGCAAATACTCATATAATACATACTTTTTACCCCAGTGTACCACCTGGATTTAAAATTGTTGAAAAGCCGCAAAACCTGGTATATCTACCTTTGAACACCACTTTCATTTCAGACATCGTGTTGAACGTATTGGATCAAGACGGTAACTTGATAGATTTCCGAGAAGAGCCTATTACGGTTAGATTACATTTAAAATCAACACTTTAATACAAAACCATGGGTTTAACATTTAAAAGCGAACAACCTACGGGAATCCGCATTAGTAGCTCTTCAGCTGTGGAGGAGTTAACACGCGAGAACATTCGTTTCTTAGAGAGAATTGGATTAAAAGTAACCGAAAATGGATATACTGGATATAGCTCAGGGTCCAACATTCGACGAAACCCTATGGGAAAAAGAATATCACACCCACAACCCTTACACTTCATCAAAATTAAACAATAACGATGAAATTCGTATTCCCATACAAAATCAAGACATTTACACACTACCATGTGAAAGTTACTTGTATATTGAAGGAAAAGTTACTAAAAAGGACGGTACTACTACTGGTACAACAGTTCCATTTATAAATAATCCCATGGCTTTCCTGTTTGATGAAATTAGATATGAAATATCAGGTGTAACAGTTGATTCTACTAAAAAAGTAGGTATTGCAACAACTTTAAAGGGATTAACATCTATATCACCTAATGAAACCAATTTAATACAACCTGCAGGATGGGTTTTACCTGCAAAAGACACAATCACTCCAGATACAAATGGAAATTTTGATTTTCATATTCCGTTACGTTTGTTGCTTGGTTTTGCTGAAGATTATAGGAAAATAATATTAAACGTTAAACAAGAATTAGTTTTGTTGAGATCTTCAAACGATAAAGATATTATTAAAGCTCCAGACGGTACAACAGATGCAACTTTAGAATGGAAATTAACATTAGACAAAATTGTATGGAGAGTTCCACATGTAAAATTAGCTGACGAGCATAGAATGCTACTATTAAGAAAGTTAAAGGCTGATCGTGATATTGTAATTCCTTTTAGAAGTTGGGAATTTCATGAACATCCCAGCTTGCCAACTACGGATCGACACACTTGGACAGTTAAAACATCTAATTATGTGGAACGAGCCAGGTATATTATATTTGGTTTACAAACAGGCAGAAGAGACACCATCACCAAACATGCAGGCCAATTTGATCATTGCAACTTGAAAAATATTAAAGTTTATTTAAATTCACAATTTTTTCCATACGATAATTTAAATGTGTCATTCGCTAATAAAAAGTACAGCATATTGTACGATATGTATGCAAGATTCCAAAGTTCATATTATGGTAAAACGAATGCACCTTTACTATCACCAGAAAAATACTTAGATGGTTACCCTATAGTTGTAATCGATTGTTCTAAACAAAATGAATCGGTAAAATCATCAAGTGTAGATATAAAAATAGAAATGGAATTCAACGCGCCTATATCGGCTAATACAACTGCATACTGTTTAATTCTACATGATAAAATCGTAACATACACACCTTTAACTGGAATTGTTAAAAATGTATTGTAAAAAACCGGTTTGTTACATTCCAATGCATTCCGCGAGTATAAAAGCAGAGTGTTCAGGTCGCTCCTCATCAGTTTGTTGCCTGTTCTTGTATGGGTAGCATCTTATTCAATATGGCTTCTCCTAGTGGTACACAAGAAAATGTAGTAGATATTGAGAAGGAGATATCCGACTTTTTAGATCTTCAAGGTCAACCGGAGGGAGATGAACACAACGCTTGCGGACAACTCCACGGCAGTAATAATGTTGAGGAAAAAGGTAAAAGAAGAAAGAATGCACAGAAGAAGAAAAGGGATACTGAAGATAATATTTCTCCTAACATATTGAGTGAGGTATTCTTGCGAATATTTTATCCAATCTCATCCAGTTTGGACAAAAGTGTTTTAATCGGTGTTATGAAATCGACGGATTATTCACCTACTGTAATTTTGACTCATGGACCCAAAATGATTTTGTTCACCGATAGTGCTTGGGAATCTTTTATGAAGCACTTGCATCTGCTAGAATGCTATTTAACTAGTAACATGTATGGAAGAAAGACAAGAGTAGGACTTTTGGATTCAAATGTGGAAATTGATATTATAAAGAATCGTGGTGACCATCAATTGCGGTTTAGAGACACAACAAGACATGATAACAAGATTCAACTTAATCGAGAAGAGTTTTTTATTCTAACCTGTGCAACTGAACCAATAACAAGATACTTGAGACAACTAGTGTTTTCAAGTTCTATTATTAAAGATTATTTGGAAGACACTTTGGACAAACAACCGGACGCACCTATATTGTACGGACCTGTGGATACTTCTATATTTAATAGGGTTCCTCATGAAGTACAAATGTGGAGACAGTTGGAAAAATACGCTCAACTACATAAGAAATCAGTAAAACAGGAAGAAGAGGAAGAAGGAGGAGAAGAATCAAGTGTTAGTGATGAAAATGAAAACAAGGAGAATGTAAAGATGGAAACTTAGATGACAATGGTTGGTTTTTAAAACAATATCAAACACTTTGTGGGGTTAGGCCTACCGGGGACGGTGCCCACGTTAAATATACACCAACGCGCCAACAACTGTACGGCCAGGTATAAAAGTCGTACCTACCGTGGGGTGGAAATCAGTTGACCTTTGGACTTCGTCATGAGCAGACGAGTGATCTTCGCAATGGACAAGGAAGAAGAACAAGTAAAGTCCAAACCTGGTATAATTGAGTTCCAAGCGTTTCGGGGTAATGATGATAGATTTATCATAAAAGAACTTGTGTTTTTCGATATCAATACAAGTGTTCCATATACATTTTTGTTCAAACCACCATGTTCTTATTCATCATTAACTAGCAAAGCCAACTACTACCAACAGGTGGATTTCAAAATATTTCCATCATATCGATTGGTATGATGGTTTTGCAAGTTACACGGACTTATATAACATCATGCATCAGTTTTCAAACAGGTTTACCAATATTTATACAAAAGGACTGGAAAAGAAGAGATGGATCGAAGAATTTACTCATGTTCCGGTTAATGATGTGGACTTGGATAAAAACTACAAGTATACGATGGAAAATGTTTGTATTTGTACTAAAAGTCCAGAACATGAAAAAGATAGACATTGCGCTTTAAAAAACGCCTATAAACTCGCATCTTACCTTCAAAGTGGGGGAGTGGGGAGTGGTGGGGGTGACGTGGGTTATATAAGTGAGGAGCAGACCGGGACCTGGCATGAGTATTACTCGAGATTCCGAGACGACAACATCTCCCAGCAAGAAGACGAAGAAGAAGAAGACAATCTTTAACTCAACCATGGCATCTCACCAGTTCCTGCAAACTTTGGTTGAGCAGTTCAATGCTCACTCCAAATCTACCATACTACCCGTCAAGAAGTGTTCCGAACTTAAAGACGAGAAGCACTACATTATCCACGCCATGAAGAAGATGGAGACTTCAGTTGGAGAGGCCATTTGCTGCAGTCTTAGCGAGGCACCGTTCACTCCGGGGGATGAGCCCAAGTTCCAAGTCTACCTGCCGAAACGGTTCGTCCATCTCCTCCAGAACGAGGATCTGCGCTCCATCCAACCCGGCTGTCTCTACCTGGTTTCCCACGGTTGCACGGGTAGCAATTCCACCGAGTTGACCATCCACATCGCCGACGAGCAGCAGTGTTAGATTTAAGTTTTACTGTTGTACATATGTTATTGTAATGTTTTATAAATAAACCATAAAAGACAAAAAAAATACAAAAGACAAAAAATGCAACATATCAATATGTGAGGTTTGTCACATATTGATATGTTGCATTTTTTTTAAACTTCGCGGGTGACCTTGACCTTTGACCTTTGCATTTCACAGTTACCCCTACCACCAAGCTAAAGGTCAAACATGCTTCAATGCAAACACCCCCACCACTTTTTCATAGTACCCCCAAGCGCTGTGCCTCAGCTTCATTTCAACTCCGACGGTCAACAGTACAACATCAAGATGTCTCTCAATGTAAGTTGTGCTAGTTACGAGGAGGTAACCATTAAGACTCAGCAGGAGCTGAACGACTTGTACAAGGAGTTGCAGCTGATGGTGGCGCGAGGCTACCGTATAAATGTGCAAGTCTACGCTTGCAATATACGCAATCTCCGACACCCAAAAGAAGAGTCTGAACATTACTCTTCTCCAGCGACTTCATCACCGGCGTCCATGAAGACTGAAGCGAGCCAGACTTTGGATTATTTCAGCTGACTAGCAGTTGGTTTCTTCTTCTTACCATTGTAGAATATGTTTATTTCTTTATTATATTAAAGATGTAAAAGAGAAAAAACACCTATCTTGTTACTGACATATGTGCTCAGTAACAAGATAGGATTTTTTAAAACACAATTTGGATGACCTTGAAACTTCCCCCACTTTTTTATAGTACCCCCAAGCGCTGTGCCTCAGCTTCATTTCAACTCCAACGGTCAACCATACAACATCAAGATGTCTCTCAATGTAAGTTGTGCTAGTTACAAGGAGGTAACCATTAAGACTCAGCAGGAGCTGAACGATTTGTACAAGGAGTCCAAAAATGAGGTTGTCAACAAAACCGATGATCAACAATTGTGGGACTCCTCTATTACAGAAAAGGAATTACATGCAGCCGTCGAAGCTGTCGAGGAAAAGGAAAAGAACCTTAGGCAGCTCTGGTTGGCTCAGATGGATATTTGCGGATCTGTGCCGCGTGATGATTTTGAACTTCAATGTCAGATGGCGATTACCCAGCAACTAGAAGAAGCCGAAAAGGAGCTAAAGAGTGGAGGTACTATTTGGGCGGAGGTGAAAACTGAGAAACATGAAGAATATACCGAATATGATGATTAAACGTACTGTTGATCCCAATCCTTTTAGTTTAAGTGGTTATGTTATAAGTAAATAGACAAAGTTTCCTTTTTTAAAACTCCATTTGGGTGACCTTGAAATTTCCCCCACCACTCTGTTATACCAGCATTGCTCGCTGCAACAAGCATCATTCCTCCTCCAACAACCATGGCGGACACACCTGCTTGCGATGACATGTCTTCCACCGAAGATGTACCCACTACAAGTTGGAAATTGACAATCAACGACGTGCATTATTTAGAAACCATCTGCGATTGGATGAAGTCTATTCTCCTCGACAACCCGGGAATAAAGCTCAAGGTCACTTTAGATTATGATTGGTCTGAAGTTATAATGCAGCAAGACGATCAAGAATCAGATCACAGTGGAGGTCAACAATCACCGGAGTATTTGTCACATTTACCGTTGTCAACCATATATCCTACAAATGAGGTGGAAAGGGAAGAAGAGGAGCATGAAGTTTAGAGTTTCTTATTTTTTAAAACCCAATTTGGATGACCTTGAGATTTCCCCCACCACTTTCCATATACCTAGAGTGCGCAGAGCCAGACAGTCAGTCGCTTGGTGTCCGTAGAAGGGTGCACATCGCTGTTGCTACTCCAATTCCTGACAATTTGGGGTAGTTCAAGGTCGCCACACTTCTACTTTGGAACGACATCAACTTGTAGTATTTCTGTGTTTTGAATCTAGGTCAGTACACTTTAACTCTGGGATGATATCGACTTGTACTATTTCTGTGTTTTGACTCAAGGTCACCACACTTTAACTCTGGGATGATTTCAACTTATAGTATTTCAGTGTATTTGACTCAACGTCACCACACTTTAACTCTGGGGCGGTATCAACTTGTAGTATTTCTATGTTTTTACTCAAGGTCATCACACTTTAGCATGTAACTTTAAGGTAGCACCGAAACGGTGCTACCCGGCTTGACATTTTCAAGTTTCCCAAGGTCATCACAATTTCCCCCACCACTTCCCATATACCTAGAGTGCGCGGGGCCGGACAGTCAGTCGCTCGGTGTCTGTCTTAGGGTGCGCATCGCGGTTGCAGTAATGGTCGAATGGGGGCTTCTGGGTCAGTTCAAGGTCACCCGAGCGGTGTCACATGACGGTTTAGGCAGAGTCACGTTGCAAACTTCAAGTTTCCTCAGCACTTTTGCTGTTTCTCATCGCAAATTCGCTCCAAGTTGTCAAGGTCATGGTAACTGTGACTGAAACTCGGAGCGTAGTGCGAGAAACAGCAAAAGTGCCAAAAAATTTTAGGTTTCAGCGTGACCTTGACCTTTGTGACATCGATGACGTCATCTTGGTGACGTAAGGGGTGGTGACGTCATCAGCACGTCATTTTTGTGACGTCATGGGTGTGACGTCAAGGAAATGACGTCATTGGTGATGACGTCATCGATGATGCAATCGATGACGTCATCAATGAGGTCATTGACCTCGATGACGTCATCGATGACGTCATCCCTCAGGTGACCTTGAACTGAGCCAAAAGCCCCCATTCCCCACTACTCCGAACAAACTGAATTTTAAAGCATAGACTGAGTAAAAAAAAAATAGAATTACTACAAAGGGGAATGGTCATAACATAACAAAAAAAAGAAAGAATTCAAAATATCCCGTCCAGACCCTTTCCTTTCAATTGCAACGGAGAGGATCTTCCCAAGGTCATCGCTACTGTGACTGCGCGTGCGGGCGCTGTCTACTGCTCGTACCACGTTCAGTTTGTTCTTGTGAAACGAACATTTCTACGATTCAAGAAGTTTTAAGATAGAAGATGTTTTGAAAAGACTATTTACATGTGAATTGACTATTATGTACCTTGTATCTTGTAATTTAAGAGTATTATTTGAAAATTTGAAAATTTAGGAAATTGGAAAAAAGTAGGAACACACAAATGATTGTCAAATTTTGTGGGGAGGGAATAATGTACCATAGGTAGATTTTTTTATTAAATTTTCCAATCCTTTGTGGAAAGAGTTATATTAAAAATTATGTAATACCACGAATGGCCAGATAGTAATATCATGAGGAAACAAGATAGCTTAAAAACCAGTAGGGACAGGTTAGCAGATAAGCAAAATTAGCAGATAAGCAAACCCTCGGACTGCTTTCTGTAACGAGACAATTTTCATTCGTGAGGCCGCCGTCGTTGAGTCCTGGTCTTCTTCGAGACGCCCACGTTTCACTGGTCTACGAAGTCTTCCCTTCACCCGAAGGTACCAAACTCCACTTTTGTAGAATAATTGGAGAATTTCAGGCACAACAAAACGTCAGCATTTATATTTTAAAAATTATTTGTTTATTATAATTTACAAGGAAGTAGAGTAAAAAAATGTTAAATGGCATTCGTTGGTACTGAATTAATAAATCATTTTAACTGGGGAAATTGAGAGTTAGAAATGTTAATGTTAAAGCACTTTTAAAAATATAATTCTACAGCGAGGACTGTGCTATTTTGTTAATAGGGCTCACGATGGAGAGGGAACTTCAGGATAATTCTTCGACCCTCTAATCCTAACCTTCTAAATACAATAAAATTTTCAAAGGAAATTAGTAAAATAATTGTTATTAACAAAAGGGTAATTCATTAACTTCACACACGCCTCAGTCTATGCTAGGTAATTTAATTTTGCAGCTTTAGAAATGTTATATGTCAGGATGTATAGATTTTAAGTTTATTCAATAAACAAGAATTTGTATCACAATTTCCACAAATATTATTATTTTAACGTAAAATTCCTAACGCCCACTTTGTACCAGACAATCCAAGTAAAATTCTAATTAAGATGGTAAAAAGGTTTAACTATATTGGATTGGACTAGAAATATTGTTTACCTAATTTTTACAATAATAAAATAGGAGACAATGACGGTACAAAAAATAAAACATTCGATGTATTTAGGAGTAAACTCACAGACATTCTTACGTTGACGACACTTGAAGTCAGTACAGTATATGGTATTCGACGCTTAAACTTGATAACAAATGTAATGCCGTACCAATTCGGTAGAATAAAAAGATTTGAACATTAATTCAGTACAAGACCATATTATAAAATGTTTAACTAGCATTAAAGCATTCAGAATAATGAAATGTTGATATTAAAATAATACATTTAATTTGGGAAGATATTAAGAGGATTATAACTTTGCTCTTTGCGGGCTGAAGAATAATCTGAATATTCATCTAAGTGAAAACTGTTATTACATGCAACCCTATCTTATGATGCTAGAAATATAAATTATATAATAAACAAGATTAAAAAAAAACAGGCGGGTTATCTAACACATTAGTTAGAAAAAAACTGGTAATGTAATATTTTCAAACGAAAAAATTTGTAAAAACTTGATATGTAAATTCCTATACAATGTAAAACCTTGTAAGCGCAATAAAAAACTATAATTATTATTACTAAAATAGAATATATTGATTGTAGAAGTGACTACATTAAAATTTTCATTACAACCACTCCTCTTTAGAATATACTTGCTCCATGTTACCCTTCACCAAACGGGGCTTGGAGGACCAAGCAAGGTGGCTCCATCAACCAGTGATTGTGACCGCTTCCTGACTCGGGGATAGAATATCTGATAAATTAATTATATTATTGTCTCACGAGCATTTAACGAAATCTTAAACTTATAAACAACGTATAGAGAGTTGTATAACAGAGTTTTTCGAAAATGTTCCATTTTCCTCCTTCTTTCCACTCTGAACACTTCATTTTCCGATAAAAAAACATCAACCTATTTTGGCATGCCCACGCAAATACCATAAGAGCAAAATACCGATAACAAATTTTCGGGGTACCATTAGGTAAGCCTTCCCGTTACAATATGTTAAATAGAAACACGATTGAGAGAAAAGCACTGACCATTCGTCGAGGAGGTACCAATAAGTGGGTTAAACCCGGAATTAGGAGCTAAGAATCAAATATCAACAAATTTTTAATGTTTTAATCAAGAGCTCTGACATTTAATAAATAAAAATAATAAAAAAGTATAGAATAAATATAAATAAATGTTACACTATAGTTATTACACGACATTTATAGACAAATCCCTGGAAAGAACTAAACTAAAATAACATTGAAAGAGACGTACGTACACACTCACATGAAGATTAGGTTTGGAACTCCTCGAAATGATCCTTGCTCGAGGTAGCTGATCTCGTTGTGTGACAGATCCCTATCAACCAACAAATGACAAACATTATATAAAAACCTAACTACATTTCACCATATATCACTATTTTGAGACAGGGACCTCACATAGTGGGTATTTTAACCTCAATATGATTGATAGATTAGTGTAGGATGATTATGGTGCGATATTGTAGTCTTGTTACTGACTAAGGCCGACATTCTCCTTAAACAGGACTGTTAATTAATAGCCCAACAGCCAATGGTATCTAGGGACCTACAGTTTAACGTGGGATCCGAACCACGATGTCAACCTCCCATATACGAATTGGTCTAATTATGAGGATGGTCTTTATGGATGAACTAATATTCACTAGTGCGGACGTTAATCCCCACCAGGGAACCTCACATACACAAGCCATCGCTTATAACTATCCACAATTCGTGACCTCCAAGTAGCTGGATTACAGGACGACGCCACCCATCCCGGTGGCGTCCCATGGACCGGGATCGAACCGTTGACCGCTGGCTTACAATACCAGAGCCCTACCACTGAGCTGCCACTCACGTAAATATTGACTTGTAAATGATCGTAATAGCTTAACAAAAAATTGACATATTTTTTAGAGAGAGGGGGGTTAGAGATTTAGCACATTTTAATGTCTTTTATTATTCATGTGCTGGGGCAAAATAAATCTCCACAATAACACAATAACACAGAATTTATGTATTTAATTCCTTCCACTAATTTTAGTCTGTAAATTATAAGGATTAATTGTTTACTATACACCTGCTACAAATACAACACAATACCAATATTATTAAAATTATAATTTTGCATAGATTATTCGTGGTAAAAAACTGAGTTTAAACAATAATTTGTAATCTACATAGGTGAAATAACGGCTAGTCGAGAAAATGAACCAATCAAACTATTATTAGCGAGGAAAGATGAGTAACAGGCCGTTGCACGGTGATGGTACCCATCACTCAATACCCCACACTTCGTTAGCCTTTGACACACACACCTCATGCCCCACCTACTATCGCCATGCTTCAACTTTTAAGACTGGTAAGGTACACTTCTCATAAGTGTTCCTTTACACCTATTTTTATTTAAAAAATTGCACTTAAAAGCACTCATAAAATAAAAAAATAAAAATTGAATTTTAGGCAACGCGTTTAGATAACACTGCTTTTAAAGAAACTTAAATTTTTTGACAGTGAAAATGTAAATCATTAAACTTTGTAATTTAACTGTTGGAACAAACATTTGTGCAGGCAATTAAAATGTTATTTTAAATAATGAATATCTAATAAAACGTTGTTATTATATTAATTGAAAATAATGGATATATTTATGGAAGTGACCACTAAAAAAACATTGAGATTGATCCCAAAATTACTGAGAGTTTTACCACATATCCATATAGCTTTTACTTCATCAATTTGTTACAAGTTAAATACATTAAATCAAAACTTAAATTTGGCCACCGAGTCTTAAAAATTATCGTTTTCTAGCAGACCTATATATTATTTCATGGATTTATTAACAATGTTAGAAAAAAGAAGGGTTAGAACAAAAAGATCATAAGCTATGAGATCTAAACTCAATGAGAGAAGTTTGCCATGTTTACAAACTAATAAATAATGGAATGCTTGAAAAAAGATTTTTCGTAAAAATCTGTAAATTTTCATTATTATTTTATCTTTGAATTAAAAATGGATTACTTACGTAATATTGTTATAGACTTAAACTACATAAATAACGTTTACTCTGTACATATTAGATTTTAACATATTAACACAGATATTTATATGTATAATTTTATCTAATCTTAACTTACAATCCAATTAGACTCCTGAGTCCAACAAAAGCTCCAGGTTGTATGTAGCTGATTTTCTGGTGACTCAAGTCCCTGAAAAAAATATATCATTCGGTAGGAATATACAACATAGGCCTACTAAATGATAAACTTACAAAGCAAAGCCAAAGTAACTGAAAGCTTAGCAGTATGAAACGGCTTAATGTAAGAAAATACAATATTTAACATTCTAATTTAAAATTAAATATTTAATAAACTTACAAAGTTTTTAGCGATGTGAGGCCATAAAATGCTAATGATTCCAAAACTTCCAGTTGATTCCCTTTTAAGTGCCTGAAAAATAAACTGTTGTGAATTCTTTGCCTTCTTACAATCATATGATTGTTTATTATGGGTTTACATTATACAAATCTACTGTTATTAAGAGTCATCTTCACCCCTGAGCCAGTAGTCCATTGTTGCGCGGTCGGCAATGTTAATCATACGGCTTTTAATACAAAACATGGTATTAGATTCCCCTGTTTCGGACGCCGTTTTTCAACCGATTTTCTTTAAACTTGGTAAGTGTTTAGTTGAATAGTTATATTAGGTCTCTCATACCTCGAAATTTTGAAAAATTAACAAATATTACTCTCAGTGACGTCGCAAAGTAACTCGATTTTCCTTGGTAATATTTCAAAATTAAGCAAAATTTTCAAAATTTCGAGGTATGAGGGACGTAATATAACTATTCAACTAAACACTTACCAAGTTTAAAGCAAATCGGTTGAAAAACGGCGTCCGAAACAGGGGAATGCTATACCATGTTTTGCATTAAAAGCCGTATGATTAACATTGCCGACTGCGCAACAATGGACTACTGGCTCAGGGGTGAAGATGACTCTTAAGTAAAATAATTGAGTATTTACTGTGCACTATACTTTTGTGGATGTAGAAAAAAATACGTTTTTGTAAATCAATGAAATAAAGAATTATAATCATTATCATTTAATGTTGTTGCACATACACAAACATCTATAGTGTAAAAAATTCACCTTGATAACTGATGATAAATTTGATAATTGAATGTAAAAATAATTCATTGTGCTAATAAATAAATGAAACCAAACAACATAAAATAATCTTAAACTATAATACGAGCAATGTCTGAAGGGATTGTGTTCCACGATTTCGAAATCTAACTGGTCGATTTTGCTTAAACTTTGCATTTAAGAGTGTTTTGGGCCAAAAATAAGTTTAAAAAGTCTCAATCCCAGAAAAAATTGAATTTTGTCTAAATTTAAGTTGAGAGATCGTAATTTTTACCATTAGTCTTATGGGTTGATATTTTGGTAACGAAATAACAACGAAAGGTAATATTAATAAATTTTTGTCTCCAATAAAGTTTCACATTGTATGGGAATTTACAAAACACTTATTCACAATTTAACAAATTTTTATTTAATTACAATTTCGTCTACTCATTTTCTCTTAACTTTTTCTTCATTTTAAACTTATTTGAAACTTTTCTTATTTCTTTTTTTTTCTACTTATTTCTTCTTTCTTCAAAAATATTAAAAATATAGGTATACAAAAATAAAGTAACATTAATGCTAAGCAGACTTTTTGAAACAGCTGTTGACTGTGAAGGGGTATAGTTGATTGTTGGAGGAAATAATAGCTCTAATAGCTATATAGCTATAGCTCTATAGCTGTAATAGCTCTATAGCTTTAATAGCTCTAATTACTGTGACACTATATAAAACTGAATTAAACCCAATGAGCAAAACTCGGTTAACCTGGTACTTTTTTTAAAATTCGTTTGAGTTTATAAACATATGAACATGAGACTTTTTGTCAACTTTTATTAATTTAGTCTCTTGTTTGATAAAGAAGTGAAATTTCCATTTTGACCATCAGTAAAGTAAACCCTCGCCAATTGTGTTTCGCTTGGGACAATGCAGGTATTATACTGTTTTGTATGTTATTGAGTTGTTTGAGTTACTCGGTGTGTTTGCTAGTGAGTTGTTTGAGCTACTCGGTGTGTTTGCTAGTGAGTTGTTTGAGCTACTCGGTGTGTTTGCTAGTGAGTTGTTTGAGCTACTCGGTGTGTTTGCTAGTGAGTTGTTTGAGTTACTCGGTGTGTTTGCTAGTGAGTTGTTTGAGTTACTCGGTGTGTTTGCTAGTGAGTTGTTTGAGTTACTCGGTGTGTTTGCTAGTGAGTTGTTTGAGTTACTCGGTGTGTTTGCTAGTGAGTTGTCTTACAGGCCTTTGAGCGACGCCAGGCCGGTAAAGGAGCCGTTGGCGAGGCGGGAGAGGCGGTTGTCGTGGAGGTCCAGCACGGAGAGCTGCCACAGCGTGGAGAAGACCCCCGGCGGCAGCTCCCGTAGCTCGTTGCCGCTCAGGTCCCTGGCCAACAAACACATGGTACCGAAGAGGAGTATCCAGAATTGTAACTAACACATGGTACCGAAGAGGAGTGTACCCAGAATTGTAACTAGCACAGGGTACCGAAGAGGAATATCCAGAATTGTAACTAACACAGGGTACCGAAGAGGAGTATCCAGAATTGTAACTAACACAGGGTACCGAAGAGGAGTATCTAGAATTGTAACTAACACAGGGTACCGAAGAGGAGTATACAGAATTGTAACTAACACAGGGTACCGAAGAGGAGTGTACCCAGAATTGTAACTAGCACAGGGTACCGAAGAGGATTATCCAGAATTGTAACTAACACAGGGTACCGAAGAGGAGTGTACCCAGAATTGTAACTAGCACAGGGTACCGAAGAGGATTATCCAGAATTGTAACTAACACAGGGTACCGAAGAGGAGTATCCAGAATTGTAACTAACACAGGGTACCGAAGAGGAGTTTACCCATAATTGTAACTTAACAATAAGTTGAAACGTTAACAGCTCCAGTAGAAACGTCACATTCTATACAAGTTTCGAGGCAACTGAGTCATAATTAAAAGTGAAGAGATTGGTTGATCCGAGTTTGTGGAAACATTTGTGAGGATGGTTTTATTTCGCATCTCCAATGAGTTACATAAAAAATCTGCAAATGAATTGAATCTACCAAAGTCTATTATTACAACTTTTTTACATTTACCTGTTTATAAGCTAAACATCTTACAATTTTGTTTTATCTGACGTTGCAAACGCAACTGTTTTGTGAAAACACTACCAATTTTTTTGGCAGCTAAATCTGGTGTGACAAGAATCAAGCATTATAATATTGATTAGCTATATTTTAATAATAAACTATATCAGTTAACTGACACATACTTTCTCCCAACAATATATAAAAAGGTGTTAAAAGCTCCAAACATTAATGTCTTGATGACTCAGTCGGATAGCTACCAGCTGAGCAGCGCTCGTTTGACCCTACGGGGGTCTGTGACTTTTAACAACGTACTGCGTTTACCGCTAAACGAAAAATTGAATTTTCTCCGCAACCACTTGACGTAGAGCAATAATTTAAAATACTGGATTATTTAGTTTTTTTAAGCTTGATTTAATGGTGATAAGTAAAATTTATTTCGAGACAACAGCTATTTTGAAAATTCAAAAAATTGATTTTTGAAACACTTTTTACTCCATAACTTTTGAACGCGCATTTTCCCGGAGATGCGGGTGGTGTCATTTTATTCACCATTTTAAGCTTAATAAACCACAAAATTTTAATCAAAATCGTTAGAGCCGTTTTTGAGAAATTTTGATTTTTGACGATTTTTGAGGGTTTTTGGGGGTAAACTACCCTTAAAAATAAAAAATTCAAAAAAATGAAAAAAACGCCTGGAATTATCGTGGGTTTGGACCTACCTACCAAATTTCATCAAAATCGGACCATTGGGGCATTCTCTAGCTCTGTTTACATCCTGACACACATACACACACACACACACACACACACACACACACACACACACACACACACACACACACAGACATCACTCCGAAAACCACTTTTTTGGACTCAGGGGGAACCAAAATGGATAAATCCACCAACAACTCAAATTCGAAAATTTTGACGAAAACAATACTTTCTCCATATACTATGGTATAGGGGGAGAAAGTAAAAAACAAGGAATGACAATTCTAATTAAAGTAATTTTAAAATGTCAGTAATCGGGCATTTTGCTGGGAAGGTAAAGTTGCTTAAAAGTATAAAATACTCAACAAGCAATATAATGCGTTACAAAAATATAATATACTTCTTTTTAAGTCATTGTGTGCATTAAAACTTAGTAGTTTATTCCTTATTAGTATTTAATATGTAACAAGTAAATTTCAGTATGTACATTTTGTATGTACTTTAACTAATAAAATATAAGATTTTTAAGTTTTCACAACAACCTACATTCGTGTTTACATTTCTTAAACCATAAAGACTAGTTTATATTTATTAATTGAGTAGAAGATAGTGTTTTAGTGTAAAGAATAAGGTTTTTAGGAGAGGTCTTTAAATTGAAATAAACCGTTAGATTTATATGCAATGCAAAGATTAATTTTTTGTTCCCTTTCTTAACTACATTTTAACTGTTTACCATTAAAACCTCTCTCTCCGTAATCTACCCAAATTACCAGACTATGACTCACAGAGGTTGTAAAAATATATTCTCATTTTTCGTAAAGTAAAGCGACGTGTGAAGATTGTTGAATTAGCAATGGTTGGTTTTATTTTTCTGAATTTTCACAACTATAGTCCTTTTATTTAAACCTGATCCTTCGAGGGAGAGATGGTGGAGGGGGTTTGTTTATACTTGCTACTATCCCATTGGCTGAAGCCTTTTGGTTTATTTTGTTGTTTTTTTTGTTGTTTTTGTTTTATTTCACTGTTGCATACCAGCTGATAATTTTACATCACAACATAATGTGTATCAGTTTTACAATATTATTGGTAGCAGTTGCTTTTTAATCAGTTTACTTTAGAACTGTTACTTTTTAACATGGAATAGGTTTGGCTTAAAAATATAACAGCTGACTAGGAGCTACTGAAAGATATTATAACTTATTTAAAACGTTATTTGAGGAAATCCGATACTCGACACACGTTTGTCACGAGTTTAAATGTGTTGTTTACAGTTTAAATGTTTTGTTTACAGTTTAAATCCCTCCCCCACCCCAATTTTCTCGAGAAGGATCAGGCTTAAAAAACGGACTATAGTTTAGTTATTGCTCGAAATCGACCAATTCAATTTTAACAATCAAATGTCATTGTTAAATATTTTACGTTTGGTTACAATAAAACTACACCAACCAATCCAATATTGTGATTATCTATCATCACCCAAAACCACTCTCATGTAAATGGTTGTATATTAACAGACAATTAAAATTCTCAACATAATTCCAAGGTTCCTCTAATGGAAAAATTTCAAATTTTAACTATGGATAGCTCTTTTATTTTAAATACAATTTACGAAAAATTTCCGGAAACAACTAAAGATCAATTCTATTCGAGACACTAAAGAAAATCGGTTTAAAATTGTAGAAGGGATTCCAATCACAAAAAAACGCTTAGCCTATTAAATAAATATTGATATTGTTCATTTCAGACTCAGCGACTCCGCTCTCACTAATGAGAAAAATACGATGATGTATTCCTCGTTCAGCGACGTTTGTTCAGCGATTCTTTGCTTGACGTAGAGTTCACCAAAATATATTCCCGAGCTAAGACGTGTAGTAAAAAATGGTAGACTCTTAAACTACTATCCATTAAAACTAACTAGTATACGTGTTACTCGAAATCGAGCATTTTATTTTAATACAATACAAATGTTACTTTTAGCTCTAAATCAATGACATCCAACCAACACAATATTGTGAGTATCTTTAATCACCAAAACTACACGTATTTACAGCTGGTTATTAACAGATGTTTAAAATGCTTAATTTAATCCCAATGTTATTTAAATGGGAGATTTTGAGATTTCAATGGTGAATAGTGCCTTTATTCTCAGTCCGATTCTCATCAGTTTTTGGCGGAAACAAATACAGACCAAGCCCTATCCAACGACACCAAAAACTTGAAAATCGGTTGAAAATTGTAGGAGGAGTTCTCAAGACCAAAAAAACCCTTAGCGTTTTAAATAAGTACTAGCGATAGCCTCCTGATCGAAATTCGATCAAAATTTCAGTTGATCTGGATCCAAGAAATTTAAAAACATTTTATAACTGAAACATCTGTTGTTCCTGTTTTTCTAGCAGTTGTTTTTACAACAGCTGTCTAATGATTCAAGCAATTCTCCTTTCTCCATAAGATTATCATTGGAACTTTGAAAGCCTGTGGGGCGTAGACCCGGAGTCCGATGTGAATTAGAATGGGATTCTGCTCATCTACAGGACTATACCTTTCTAACGATGTGCACGGATTTCTCCTACTATGCACACGAGCTGAGAAAAAAGGAGGAAACGAAACATGCTTGCCTATTAATTTATATAGATAGATAGATGTGTGCTCATTTTACACATAAATTTCGTTAAGATGCTTAGCTGCAAAAATATTACGTAATATAAGTAAAACTTAGTAGTATTATGAGGCAACTAATTTAAATTAAAAATCGAATTAAAAAATGCAATACCAGATTTTTTACATATTTATGTTTTTATTATGATCTGAAGGGGGTAAAATATTCTTTCATTTAAGAAATTAGACAAAACCCCTAAACGTTATAGCTTGACAGAAAAATTTCAAGTCGTAATCAAAAGTTATTACTTAACATGAAAAATGTGAGGTCATTAAACTGCTAGCTGAGAACAGTTAGTTTTAATACAGGCGCTATGAAATATGTTATTCAGAGAACAAGGAACGCATATTTCCCCTTTATTTACATTTAATCTGTGTTTCTAAAATGATTTCATTATTATATTGATTACGTTTCTTTTTACCCATTTAAAGAATATGTGATTTACCCTACGAAACACTACATACGCTCAAACAGATATATTTATTGTTAAATTAATTACTAGGAACATTAAAAAAATCATATAAATTTAATTGTATGAGTTTTTTAGTGGCTTCGGTTACAAAAAATGGCAATAAAGTTAGTAACTACCTTACTCCTAATTTATGACAAAGTAGAGAATATGATAGTCTCAAATGCATATCCTAGCCTGTGTGTAAATAAAATACAATATAAAAGAAGGTATATTTTTTATGATTCAGCTAATTACAATAATATTGAAATTACAAATTACTAACGTAATTATATCATCGGGATTACATTGTAAACATATAAATTAAATGTAACTAATATTATTCTCGATGCAAAATTCATCTCAGTAAATTCACTTCAATCCGCCGAGACCGGCGCCAACCAGACGGCAACTTGATACAAAAAATGTACCGTGATCAGATGTACAACGCTGGGAGGACGGACGGCACGCACGTTCTCACGCCATGTAGCAATTCTTAGAATAATCATGCAAGAAATATAAATCGACTTACCGATCAGCAATCAGCGGCAAAGATGGCGGCTTGATGACGAAGTATTCAATCGCCAATAGGGAATAAGGAAGAGGTGGTAATTGAAAGATAATTGGCTGGGAGGCGTGGACAATCGGAAACGGGGATGAAATCAAAAAGTAGTGGGGACAAAAATTGGAACTTAGGAGCGGAGGAAATCATCAGTCTTCAAGGAGTACAGGATAGAAGAAGTCAGGGGAAAAGGGTTGGTCTGGGCTCTGAACGGAGTAGGAGCCAGGAAGCCAACTGGATCGGTATAGAACGCCACCAGTGACGACCCGACTCCAAGACCAGCGCCACAGCTCCAGACCCTCCAGAGAAGGAAGACGGGCCAAGCAGGTCCAGGGATCCCAAGGAAGGAAGACGGCCAAGCAGCTCCAAGGACCCCCCAAAGAAGGACGAAGGGCCAGCAGCTCCAAGGACCCTCCAGAGAAGGAAGACGGGCCAAGCAGCTCCAGGAGTCCCAAAGAAGGAAGACAGCCAAGCAGCACCAAGGACCGCCCACAGAAGGAAGACGGACCAGCTCCGAGGCCCGGGGACGAGGACTCCACCGCACCGACGACCACTCGCGCACCCACAAGGACAACGGCGCAGCACAGCCGAAGGACCACACCGACCGACACCGTACCGGCAACGAAACCGACGGACGGCGGAAGAAAGGTCTACTCCAGGGGTATGTCGAATCACTCTCAGTCCGGTGCACAGCATCAGGTCCCGAACGTTTAAATTTAAATAATAGATAGAGCATTTCTAGACTCCCTTTAGTTAAATAAATAAACAAAGGCAATAATCTCTAAAGCGAACAGCAAGCATAAATGAAGTAACCAAATATCAAGAATAAAGTTATAAGTAGGTTAGTGAAGGAATAAATTAAAGAATAAATAATTGTATATAAAGTAATAGATAAATTTAATTAAAACCCCAGCTTAGAGAACGAAGAAAACCCCAAAGTAGGAACTGTATCCAAAAACTGCCGTTCAAGGTATTAAATAATCTATTCCTTTCAACATTTGTAAATATTAGAAGAATGATGAAGAACGATGAAGACATGATTTCATTTTTAGGGTAATTCGTATAGTAACTTTGTTTGTGGAATTGAATTCTTAAAAGCCCATGTTTGATTTAACGATATCATAGTTTGTTTTATTGCTGTAAATAATTAATGGTCAATTAATTTATGAGTTAAATATCCTCAGTGACACTCACACATCGGACGCTCCAGCTGTGCGCGAAGTAATTTACCGAACTCTTACCTCATGAGTGTTGAGTAAACGAAGAACTAGCCCCAGTAGTTGGGTGGACTCTAATTCATGTAAATACATTTCGCTCACTGCAATTGAAGGGCATAATCATATGTTTCACCTGTGCACCATGTTAGTTTAGTTATAGTTGTGTTATTAAAGTCTGTTTAATTGCTTGATCTGAGTTCATTCAATTGCCTTCCTGATACTCTCACATTACTGTCAAGCGAGTCAAACTTATTTCAGCAGTGTATTTGTAACAGAGCTCACGCTACCCAGGCGAAAGCTTTATATGGTGGATGCTGCCTTTTGATTTAATTATCAAGCAATTGAATCAGCTCAGTGAGAGAAATTTGTGTTAATATAATGGTTTAGAAATAAGAATTGAAGGGTTTTATTTTTATATGTTACGTTAGTACCCAGATAGCAAGCTTTCTTGATTCAAGGATATGTGTTTACTTGAATTTGTCTTGCCAATCAAGCATGAATTTGCGGAGACCAAATCAAGAACAAATAAAGGATCCGCCGATCAAGCACGAATTTGCGGAGACCGAATCAAGAACAAATCAAGGATCCCCGCCAACCCTCGCTCTTGCTTCGTGCTTGAATTGTTGTTTGCGAAACGTGCCACGTACCGACCAATGAGACTCCGAGACTGTCTTACCCACAATGCTCTTCTCGCATCGTCTGCGTCTGCGTTCCGCTCTCAGGTCTCAGACCAGATTCAGTATTTATTCGCCATTTTAGTTGTGCTTGTGTCCAATTAATTGATAGTTCTTTGCTGGATGAATGTGTTTGTTTGAAGTTATTGTTATCAAGTATCAAGAACATCTTTGAGTAATAGAGGTAAGTGTTCAAATTATACCAATGATTATTAGTCTTAAGAGCCAGTCAGACGTAACATACGATTTAAACAAGAAATCTGAAGTTAACTCTGCTTATTTTACCAGGAGTGTTGAACCAGTATAAAAATTGATGTAACCGGCTTTATGTAAAAGATTTCATGCATTTATGAACATTC
Organism: Neoaliturus tenellus; assembly: GCA_030545055.2. Lineage (NCBI taxonomy): Eukaryota > Metazoa > Arthropoda > Insecta > Hemiptera > Cicadellidae > Neoaliturus > Neoaliturus tenellus. The sequence goes on along the minus strand of CM061534.1, from coordinate 203,374,075 downwards.
CATAGTTATAGTATATGGGAGTTTTGCGCCAGCAATTTTTAAAATCAAAATCACGGCCAGGCGACTTGCATAATTTGGTATTTGTCAAAGTTTTCTTTAGTGAGGAGGTTAGGCCTAAACTTACAGGTTGGATTTTTTTAAAGCCTAGGTTTTTCTTAATTAACAAAATATATAGGTAACAAAAGACAAAATATATAATTGTAGTGCATCATCACTTGAGAACTTGCTTTCATTTTGGCCAAGAGAACTTTCTTTTGTTAACTTGCTCTTTTTTGGTTAGACAATTAATAGACAATGTTTACTTATAGTTAACATAACAATTCAATAGATCACATAAATACTTGGCTTTCTAGACTACAGAAGTCTTACACACTGTGTAAAGTTCGTGGTTATATTGATAACTTAAATTCTAATACTTTTTGTAGGCGGTGGGCATTGAATATATGTTATTTAATGCAGTGGGTGGGTAGTAAAAAGTTGTAGGCCTAGGCCTTGGCTGACTTCTTAACTTCTGCTTAAAGCTGAAGGTCAGTTACCAAGTTTATGTTGTGAGGTAGAAATGTAAGTTATCCTAACTCAGGTATATAAGATTATTTATTTCATGTAAAATGACTAAAACATCAATTTAAATTAGTTAGTTACATAAAAAACTTTTGAGTAAGCAAGGCCTAGGCTATGTGATGTTTTTAACTCTCCCTGAACCTGAAAATTTTTAATATTTTTTAGCTAGGACTAAGTTTTTACATAGGCTTATTAACTATAGGTTTATTAATTCTTTTAAGTTGTCCCTACATAGCCTAAAACTTAAGTTAGAACCCATAAACCTTCTTAAGGTCGCCGTCGCAGAAACATGAGATAAATGGAATTCTTGCATGACATTTATATAAAAACATTTGAAACGGTACAATTAAAGGTCTTTAAATTATTCAACCCTGCATTTTGATGATGCTCTAACTTAATTAAGCTAAATGCACTCCTCATACAATCCATGTAAAAGACATAAAAGCTATAACTATTGTTATTTATCAATGACAACAAAATATTACTGTATTATTATATACACAGTGATGTGGCGTATTCATTTGTGGGAACACTCTTTGTTTTGAAAGAGATACCTATGGTGCCAAATAGTCTAATATTTAACACGAAAAACAATACATAACGCTCGGCAATAAAACGGAAACACAATATTGGACTGAGACAAAAATAATTTTCATTCATTTAGTGTTACGGTTTACAAACCCTAACCCCGGAAACAAATAATAAGCATCCTAGGCTATCTAGTTTAATTGAGATTCTAAACCAAATTAAACTATTGTGTGAAAATTTAAACAGCTGTTGTTGCCAGTCGCGTAGTTGTGCTTACAGCGCCAGGGTGGCTCACGTCAGGGGGGATAATAATTATATACAGGGGGTTTTTCTTCACAGACATAACTCAATGATGGCTGGACGTATTTTGACGTTTAAGATATCAAATTGAAATAAATGGTTTGTAGATTTGCCAATAAGTTATGTCTCGAGATTTTGAAACATCGCATCACTTAAGTACAGTAAAATGATGAACTTTCGGACCTGTGGCTCTATCTGAAGCCCCACTGACATCCAGCGGATTATTTAAGATTTTACTGGGGATTAAACTTACTGTGCTGCGCTCTGTCGTTAACCTTACAAACTGTTTGAAGCGGGTAGTAATTTTTTATACCAGACTTAAGTTAGCTTAATGAACAACTGTTCATATATAATTGTACTTTAAAATATAAGAAAGTTTAGTATGAACCAACGTTGACAGATAGAGCCACAGTTCCGAAAGTTCAGCATTTTACTGTACGGTACGTGATGTGCTGTTTCAAAATCCTGAAACATATTGGCAAATCTACAAACAAATTATTTCAATTTGATATCTTAAACGTCAAAATATGTCCAGCCGTCATTGCATTATGTCTGTGAAGAAAAACCCCCTGTATATAATTATTATCCCCCCTGACGTGAGCCACCCTGGCGCTGTAAGCACAACTACGCGACTGGCAACAACAGCTGTTTAAATTTTCACACAATAGTTTAATTTGGTTTAGAAGCTCAATTAAACTAGGTAGCTTAGGATGCTTATTATTTGTTTCCGGGGTTAGGGTTTGTAAACCGTAACACTACATTAATGAAATTTATTTTTGTCTCAGTCCAATATTGTGTTTCTGTTTTATTGCCGAGCGTTATCTATTGTTTTTCGTGTTAAATATTAGACTATTTGGCACCATAGGTATCTCTTCCAAAACAAAGAGTGTTCTCACAAATGAATACGCCACATCACTGTGTATATAATAATACAGTAATATTTATTGTGTTGTCATTGGTAAATAACAATAGTTATAGCTTTTATTATAACTGAAGTATAGATTGTATAAGGAGTAAATTTAGCTTAATTAGTGCATCATCAAAATGCAGTGTCGAATAATTTACAGGCATTTAATTGTACCGTTTCAAATGTGTTTTGTGTAAATGTCATTCAAGAATTCCATTTGTCTCATTTTTCTGCGACGACGACCTGAAGAAGGTTTTTGGGTTCTAACTTATTTAGGCTAGGTAGGGACAACTTATAAACCTAATAACCTAAATAGGTCTTTGGTACGTAAGTCCTAAACCGGTGTACATTTTATAGTCTTAGGTACGAAAGTATGAGTCGGGTTAGATTCATTTTCAGATGAAAGTGTCTAGTAGTCTATAATCTAAAATCAATGAATTCATGTGAGTATTGTTTCCTGCGTGATGTAATGTGACATAGGTGTATTTTGTAAGGTTACGGGCAATTGCCATTTATACTGTTTACAAGAAATTACACGATTGTAATAATTTTAGTTATATTTTTCCGCAATATTGTCAAAGAGAAAGAGTACCCCGATTTGTTTGTAAGATTTGATGACAGACAGTGAGGTGACTAAGGAAAGACAATTTAGTTGGGCTTAGAGGCACTCAAGTTGACCCTCCAAGCCTTTCAGTGTTCTCCTAAAGCATTTACCTTTTGAGCAATTTTGCAAAATTTTGTCGGTTATTAAGAAACTGTTAACTATTTCCCTATAACTAATCAACCTCACCCAACCTGGAATTATATATATAGTATGTAGGCTAAATAAAATGAATTTCACCTTAAACCAAGCTCAAGAAAATATAGATGCTATTTGAACCTCTTACCATAAGGAGATGAGAGTAGGCCTAATATGCTATAAACGTTGTTTAAAAACCTAACAAATCGATATTAAAATTCTTGTTATTTCTATGCCAACAGAATTTTGTTTATGGTGAGACATAATCACTTTTAGGGTAACCGGTCTATTCCCCTTAAAATTTGCGGACTCCCTGGGAATCAAAACCGTGACCTCTTTAGTCGAAGTCCAAGATGCTAATCCTTAAGCTAGTGCTTAAGGATTAGCATTAATTTAATCAAAATCGGAGTTTCCCTTCAAAAGTTATCAGTACCACGGACACATACATATATGAAAATGAACGAATGGTGTGTTTGGCTTCTAGGAACCTCAAAATGAAAAAGTAAAGTGGTCCCAGGCTTAGGTCTTACCATGGCTACTACCGTAATAGCGTATTCCCTATTGGGAAATTCGCTAAAATATAAAGTAGTTCATCTCTCCTTGTTAAGCGGTGGAAAAGAAACTAACAAGGATTCCCTCAGTAGCTGCGAGCGAACCGGGAAGAGCCCTTGTCATATTTATAGTTTCTGACGGTCAATATGTTTTTTCCTCTAAAATGTTATTAACGCATTACTGCTGATGAAGATGGCCATAAAAGAATAAATTTCAAAAGAGTATAAAGAAACGGTTAGCGTTTTAGAATGATTTTACATCTTCTATTGGAAATAAAGATTAATGTATAAAGATGAATTTTTGCTTTAATTTGAATTGTGAGAATTGTTGCCTCAAACTTCTGTGTTTGCTCACATTTTTTTATAAATCATTGTTTTGATGAAAACTGAACACCTTTTACATAGTCCCGTTGTGAAATTCTAATTTTTTTCCATCCATGAATAGTCATTTTTCAATCTTGGCCACTTTTTGGTTGTCTCATTTGCATTACAACTTATGTTGCAGTCGCAGTTAGGAAGAGATACGAGAATTCAACTGAGTCGCTGGTGAAAAGCTTCATTAGCCTTTGGTTGCAGCAGGCAAAATGGAGTAGGAGGTTAGTTTTGTATAATGTACGTTACGTTAAGTATTTTCTCACTGGAATAGCATGCGTCGGTGGATGGATTATTCTATTTATTTACATATAAATAAATCACTGCGTATGTTAACAAGTGAGATCGTTCACACCACACATGGAAGCAGTGGCGAAGCGTGCGGTCATCTCTGGATTCGGCGATGACCAGGACAAATTAATAAATTTAATGTATCAGTAAATAACAATGATAAACATACAATTTATTCCTTGTTTGCATGAACGATTAATGAAAATTTCATCAACATCATTGTGGTAACGTTCAAATCCGCTTCAAACTCGCAGTTCACAATCAAGCTAAGCAAGCGCCAACGACTAGCGCTCGCGCGGAAGCGCTAACATCCTGCGTATCTCGTCCACCCCCCTCGCGCCCATCAAAGAGAGTTCCCTCCCCTCCCTCCCCCCAAACCTGCAACCAATCACAGCGCGTTTAGGCTCCCGCTCAACCACGCTAGATCGAGCGAGTCCGGCAATATTCGGCAGCTCTCGTGACTTCTCGGCAGTATCCGTGATGTTTCGGCATTCCGGAATACGACAGTCGTTCAGCAGACGATGCACAGTCTTATCGTTAACCTTACAATAGTATCACGTGAATAATAACATTAGAAGATGATTTTAGTCGCATTACATGATTTGATATACTCTCGAATAAATTATAGTCTATTTATAAATAATTTTCTGGGGTTTAACTTCATTGCAAATTTCCTCTCAGCCCCTATTAAACAAAAATTGGGTTTCTAAAAATAAGCATGCAATGACCGAGGAAAAATCTCACGCCTCGCCACTGCATGGAAGACATGTGAATGCGTCGCAGAGGATTGCTCGCAGTAAGGTTTTGTAGAAATGTAGCGACTTTTCACGTCTATGCAGGTGCACGTTGAACAACTTTGTAATCTCATGCTCCGGCTTCTCTCAGTACTATCCGGTCAGTAGAGATATTAGGATGCAATTTTTTCTTAAAAAAATGTGTCATGGACTGAAAAGAAATAAAATGTTAACCGTTGGTTTAAAAGGTAGGGAGATGTCAGTGGTCGGATTGTACATAAACTACCGCAATTGCAATTTCTTTAAAAATGTGTAAAATTCGTTATTTTTGTTTACGAGACAACAATAGAAACCATACAGAGCAGATCAAACTGTTGTGGGTACAAAAATTTTCATTCACTCTACCCTGTGGTGGCATTCAAAGCTCCTGTTCACCTAAATTCTTATGGCAGCTTAATGGATAACAAGATTTATAATTCCCCTCACAGCAAATTTATGTACTGAGAGAAGAACGCTGTTATACTTATTTTTTTACCATTGTTTTTTTAATTTCAAAATATTTGTTTCAGGAAAAAGGAGCTGGCCCCAGTTGTCGATGAGGCAGATCTAGAAGAACCTTAACTAAAGAAATAGGCCCAATATGTTATGGTTGACAATAGAAATTGTTGTTAATTTTCATAACGTGGATGACACGGAGAAGTATCTTGCCATGATAAGGTATAAATTCAACTTTCCGTATTTGGAAATTATGAAGAATCCTAAATTTAAATATTAAAGCCTTTAAATATTTACAAAACTGCAATGTAGTTGTGAAATTAGTTGTTATAACTAGGCTAATAAATGTTCATTTAATTTAATGTTGTATGTTTTTCACTAAAGGAAGTCTGATGGAAAATCCTTAAATAGTGTGTGTTATAGTAAGATTCACGAAAATAGTCCGATGAGAGTCGATCCATTGTTGCCAAATTTATTATGAAACACATTTTTCTACTGTATTACACATGTTAACAAAACCTCAAAATGACAACATTGCAGGTCGAGAGGGGGTGAGGGGGGACACAGCTGTTAAAATTTCCATCGGACTACATATTTTCGTGCATCTTACTTTAGTATGTATAGAATTTATTATTTAAGAAAGTAGCCTGTATTAATTAGTATGACTTTTTACCCCTGTTTTATGTTTAATTGGTATCAAACTTGTTCAAATGTAAATAGCAATGACATTTTTTATTAATTGTTGATGTTCCCGGTCTAAACTTTTATTTAGTACTTGTTACCTATTTTAATTGTTGAGACTTTCTACTCCACCTTCATCTTTGTTCTTATTAGAAGTATTTAAATTGTAAATAATAATTTAAGTTTTGTAATTTTAATTTATTTTTACTAACTAAAACTAATATTTAGTATACATTTACCAACTTATTCATGACCCATTTAAATTTTTAAGACTCTATTGTTGTTTTATCCATTTTTACTAACCAAAACTTGTATTATTACTTTGTATCAAGTTTGTAATTTAACTTTGTTTGTACTTAAGGTATTCAGTAGGCCTTTACTTCTTTCAGAATTGTTTGTGAGAAACCAAGATGTTTTTGTCATAAATAGTTTGTGGCCTGATCGCAAAATAAAATCTCGATTAAATTTTATTGAGTCTTATTGAATGTGAATCCCATAACTTATGATTTACCTTTGATGTTACTAGATATGATTTATAGTTTGTTGAAGGGACTGCTAATGTGTTCAATAAAATCTAGCAACTTGAAAACATTCAACAGAATGATGGACTTATTTAATGTTATATTTTTTATCATCTTACAGCTTTAAATTGAAGTGTGTATTGATAAAATATTTAACCTTTGAAAACAATTCCGGGGTTTGATTGTTAAATAACACTTTTTAGGATGTTATTCTAAAATGATTTGCATATTTACGTCTTCCTTTATTTTTTTTTTACTCGTACTTGTACATCTAAAACCAATTAATAACAAACTTCAGAGTAATATTGTTACTAATCTAAACATTACAAAGTAATCATGTAAGAAAATTATTTGTTATGCTTCAAGCATTAACTTTTTTTCAAAAACTAACAAGGAAAAACCTAATTTAATGCACAATGAGCTTTGTTACCACATGGTGTTCTATTGTTTTTGCCTTTGTTTTATTGAGGCGTGAAGATGTAAATCAAATGAGTTGAAGACAATCGCTGGACTAATTTCTCCTTTAGGGACAGTTTTACTGCCTATTGAATACAAATTTTTAGGGTGATTGGTTGGAATCAGTAATTATTTGTGTCTTTAATTTTTATTAAGTACAATTTTTACCTATATTTATTTCAAAGTAGACATTATTTTTATGATAAACATTTCTATATTTTTTTAGTTCATTACATGATAATCATGGTTACATGGTTGACAAATACTTAATAGTTTACAAATGGTTTATTTTGATTGTGGAATTGCAATAGGCTAGGTTATACGCTATTGTTTTATTTGTCATTGTTTAGCTACCGATGGATACCCTTGACTATAAGGTGGGAGCGGTATGTAACCAGATTGGAAAAAATCTTCTGTTTAGGAATTCGGTAGGTTCACGTTCAGATGCTCCGTAGGATGGTAAGTTCACGTTCAGCCGCTCCCATCATTTTCTTTGGCCGTAGCCACAGGTGGATGCGGCTGAACGGGACCATTGAATCTTGAATTTATCTTGTTTTCTTCATGATAATGCCTTGATTTTATTCTTGATTTAACCTTGAAGTAAGTCACAATCTATCCTTGAATTAATCATGATTCAACCTTGAATAAGTCATGATTTTACCTTGATTTGATACTGATGCCTTGAATAGGTATTGTTGAATCAAGCAGAAAATTCAAGATTGATTCAAGCTCCGAAAGTGTTGAGTTGAACTCTTGAATCAAGCTTGAAACATTAATAATGCCTTGATTCTTCATGCTTTATTCATGCTTGCAATCTTGAATATTCAATATTGATTCATGCATAAATCAATACAATTTTGCTATCTGGGTAATATTAAGACAGTAATAGGAACCCCCCCCCATAAGACAAAACCCCTAAACAAACAGAGAAACATCCCCAAGAATTTTAAATACACACCCCTATTAAAACTCAGACAAACATAATAAGATAGGCCCCAAATCTACGAAAATGAGATATGTCATTAACTGCAGACCGAAAAATCTTACCTCCCGATGTATACCGAGTAAGTAAACAAAATTTGCAACAGATTTTAACTAAATTCAAAATAAAATATAGGGATGAAGACACAGTCGCGGACCTCAGACCAATAGTCGCGGATATAAAGGCATTCCTTACACGTAACTTAAGTGAAGAAAAAAAATTCACCTTCAAAAAATTAATCGACCGGAAAATAGCCCTAAGCCCAGCAGAATTAGATAAATACCCAGGACTAGTCCGAATCCAACGGTTCATAACCGATCGAGAAAATTTGTACGACACCCCGGAACTAAACGAGGCAGGCACTTCCGAGAACGAATACGAGGAAATCGTGTTCCCCAATTACCTAGAACTGTCTAGAACACCCAGCCCCGCTAACACGGAGACTGACGAAGAAGGAAATAGCAGACGTGATTTAATGATGGCGAACGAAGGCAGACCGAAAGAAAAAATACCGTTAGTTTCGGCAGGAACCTACCATGGCCTTCAAACCGAAAACCCCATGGACTTTATCGATAAATATGAAATTGCGGCTAAATCAAACAATTGGACGGACGCAACTAAATTAAATATATTCCCCGCACACCTAGCAAGCACCGCCCTTTCATGGTACCAGCACTTAAGCGATGCCACAAGACCAGACAACTGGCAGGACCTTAAGACATTGTTTATCGCAACATTCACCCCAGCCGCGCAGGCACAGACACTCGAAATGATACTAGCGCAGAAGATACAACGCCGAGATCAACCTGTCTTAGCGTATTACCTCGAAATCTTAACACTATGCAAAAGACACGAACCAGATATTAGCGAGAAACGAATAATTCAACACATTATACAGGGACTACGTCCGGAAATTTGTGATAAAATTCTCAATGAAACGTGCGACACGCTCCAACAGCTAGAGAACAATCTCAAGAAAATCGAATTACAATTAGAAATCAGCCGTCTCAATAGGGAAAAATATAATCGTGCAGACACACACACGACACAAAACAGCGATGCGGGAACACAAGAGTTGCGTAGCCTACAACAGGAAATAAAAACCCTCACGATGGAAATTGCGAATTTGAAGGCGTCACAACAACAGAGCATGTCTGTGAACAACACCGCGGTCAGTAACCCAAGGTCGAATGACGTCAGGCAGGCGCACGCACGCGCGTACCCTACGTCACACAACAGCTGCACACCGAGAGGGAACTACGTCACTGGGAGGCCATACACCTCATATCAGCGGCACACACACCCGTCACGACCAGGTCAGCGATACCCCTCGACATACTACGGTCATTACAATCCAAACCCACGTCATTACACATATAACCCAAGACCTAGGAACCCAAACCACGACCGAAACACGACATTCTGCAATATTTGCAAGAAGAATAATCACACAACACAAAATTGTAGGTTTAAGAAAACGGAAAAATTTTGTGATTTTTGCAACATGCGAAATCATAATAAGAGTGACTGTTTCAAGCTAAAGAACCAAAACACTCAGCAAAAAAACTAATCAATAGGGGATCAACCTTTACTAACAGAAACAGGATGACTCCCCGCCCCTATAGCATTCCTAAGGAGCACAATAATGTAAATAGTAAATACCGTGTAAATAATTACGAAAAGGAATTTCCCACCTTAAGTGAGTCAAAGGACATTAAACCCAGAAAGAAAAATAAGTGGCAGGGAAACCAAGAAACCCACATTAGATGTACAGATACGAGTGTAAATAATAGGAAAACGTATCTTAGCCAGCATAACAGGAAGAATCCCAGGACACAAGGAAGGATGGAGCAAGTTCAAGATAGGACACCGCCAAGAGAAATGAAGAGGAGACAGGGGAATGAGGATGAATCACAGGATCATAATGGAGAGAATACAAGACAGGATAAGATAGAAGAAGGGCCGAATGACAAGAGGCATGACATAAGGGTCGACCTGGGACAGGAAAATAATTTATTAAGAGACAACGAGAAAACAGAAATTTGTGAACAATTGGACCAGCAGACGGAGGAGCACAAAATTTACAGTTGCGACATTACACACTTATCTGACGAACGAGTCCACAAACCGAGGAAGAAAAACAAACTGAATAAACGGGATTTAAATGACACATTATTCAAAATTCATGAAACAGAGTACAGAACAATTCCAGTATTAACTTTAAATGCAAAATTAGCCAATAATCCATCTCAAACTATAGAATGCATTGTAGATACCGGGTCAAACATAAACCTAATTAACGCTAACCTAGTATCGCAGCAAAATCTAGATACGAATAACTTACCACTGATAGTATCCGCAAACGACAGCCCAATGCATATTAAAGGCAAAGCTGAAATTACGTTAGAGGTAGATAACATAATTTTTAGAGATAAATTTTATGTAACCACAAACGCAACGAGTGACATAATTTTAGGCAATAGATTTTTGCGCAAACACAAAGTTGAAATCAATTTTAACACCAAATGTATTATTTTCAATTTAGGCCAGCACAAACACAAAATACCTATGGGAAAAAAATGGCTAGTCGACATAGAAACAGTATGCACTACTAAAGTGACCGAAGCCAATAAATTAACAGACATACGTCTCAAAGAGGACCTAATCATTGCACCCCACCAACACAGGAGAATCCCAGTACAGGAAACAGTAACTCAACGAACACATTTTGAACCTGAAAAAGGTTTAAAGGACAAAAAGAAATGCCACGCATACCTAATCGAAGATCCAGAAAACAAACAATATTTTATAAATATTTATAACGCATCAAATTTTCCCAAGAACATTAGTGCCAATACCATTTTAGGATTCCTGACACAGGACACCAACGGCATGACCACGGAAAATAGGAAAACGTCAGCTAATGAGAAGCCAACATTACAGCATCCTGAAAAGCATATGATTACTGATAAGGATGGCATTCCATTTGACATATCACCACATTTAACCAGCACTGAACATAATCGACTTGTTAAACTCCTACAAAAATACAAAAATGTCTTTACCACGAAAGTAACGGATTTTACACCTGCAAATTTACCACCGGTTGCACTGGAAACAATTCCCAACGCCAAACCAGTAAATTCACCTCCCTACAAATTAGCTCAAACTGAACGACAGCAATTAGATAAAATATTAGACGAAATGAAACAAGCTAATATTTTGGAAGAATGTCCACCATTCTGTGAATGGGCATCACCAGTATTTTTAACACGAAATAATGATGGTTCCCCCAGACTAGTCAGCGATATGCGGAAAGTAAATCAAGTATTAAAACCCTGCATATTTCCAACACCCAGCGTTGGCCTAGTTCTAAACTCATTAAATAAGGCCAACACATTTACAAAATTAGATCTTAAAGGTGCATTCCATCAACTAACAGTGAAAGACGAATTTAGAAATTTATTAGCAATAAGAAGCCAGCACCGTTTCTACAGATACACACGCCTACCTATGGGTCTTTCAGTGTCATCTGCACTCTTTACAAAAGCAATACAAGCCCTTCTAAACAAATACTTGTATAATACGGTAATATCATACATCGACGACGTTATCGTGTATGGAACCACATTTCAGAAAGACTTACAAAATTTGGACACAATTTTAAGCATTTTAAATGAAGCAAACCTAAAACTAAACACAAAAAAATGTAGATTTATGTATCAAGAAATTGACATACTAGGATTTACAGTCTCAAACAAAGGAATTTTACCACAAAAATCATCAGTCAAAGCCATACAAGATTTCAAAGTACCAAATTGTATACGAAGAGTGAGACAGTATTTGGGAGCGACTTCGTTTTTCAGGAAACACATCAAAGGCTATGCCGAAATTACATTACCCTTAACAGAACTAATAAAAGCCTCCAATAAAGGCGAAAAATTTGAATGGACCCCACAGTGCCAACAAGCTTTCGAAAAAATCAAGCTAATCCTAACAAACCCACCCCTTCTAGCCCACTGGAATGAAAATAGGGAAACGGTAATATTTGTTGATGCCTCATTATTCGCTATGGGCGCGTGTCTTATACAAATAGATCCAGAAACTAACAAAATGCACCCCGTAGCATACTTATCAAAAAAATTTACAGAAACACAGACAAAGTATGCAAACAGCGAACGAGAAATGCTAAGTCTAACGTATGCAGTAAATTATTGGAGAGAATTTACTTTAGTCCGTCATGTAACAGTTTACTCTGATTGTAATGCATTGGTACATTTCAAGAATTTTAAAAATACTTCCTCAAGACTAAATCGATTAGCATTAAATTTAGTCGATTATGACATCACAGTAAAATACAAAAAGGGCACAAGTAATTTATTGGCAGATTGTTTATCAAGAACAGAACCCACACAAACAATGGACGACCACCCCTTCGAAATTACACTAAATATAAACCAGTTACAGACAGAGGATTTTGAACATCTCCAAAATACGGACCCTTATCTTAAACAAATAAAATTAGCAAAAATTAACCCGGAAGCAGTCACAAAGAAAATAAGAAACCAAGCTAGAAAATTTCACGAACAAGATGGACTATTATTTTACAAACATTTCAACGGCAGAGAGAATAGTAATTTATTAGCAATTCCCCAAGAAAAGGTTAAGGATATTCTGAAGGCATTCCACGACAACGCATATTCTGGAGGACATTTTTCAAATTTTAAAACTTTAAGAAAAATAAAGGACCGATATTACTGGCCAACAATGACACAGGATATCGAGAACTACACGCGGACCTGTAAGCAATGTCAGTTACGACGGACACCAACTTACAAACAATATGACGCTTTAACTCCCCAAATACCGCCAGTAGTACCATTCGAAAAGATAATCATTGATTTCCTCGGACCAATCACGCAAAGCGCGGGTTTTAAATATGTTCTCATGGTAACCGACCAGGGTACAAGAATGGTACACGCAAGACCAACAAGGGATGCAACCGCCCCAACAGTAGCGAAAATTCTACTTGAATTATTTTGCCAGTACGGATGTCCCCGTATGATACTCCACGACTCAGCCACGAATTTTATGAGTACAGTCATGAAACAATTGTGTTTAAGTCTTGGTATCGAACAAAAAAATAGTCCCCCATATACACAACGAATTCAGGGCTTAACCGAAAGACAGAATTTAATTTTTAAGAAAACGATAAGTCACTATATAGAAGAGAAACCAAATCAATGGGCAAGCATGGTAAAATACGTTGCATTTGCTTACAACACAACTGTAAATAGAACCACTGGATACACCCCGTACTACTTAATGTACGGCAGGGAAGCAAGACTACCCTCAGACTACGTCTACACACACAAAGATCAAGATCCGGACATAATAAAAGAATTAGAGTGCATACAAAAATTACGTAAAGAAATCCCTCAAATAATACATAAAGCACAGATTTCACAGAAGAAGCAATATGAAAAGGATAAAAGGAAAATCACGTATAAGCCAGGAGATGAAGTCTTAATCAGGTATCCACAGGACCACACAAAACCTTTTAACAAGTTTCAAAATTGTTACCGTGGCCCCTTTTATGTAATTGAAAAATTGAGCGAAAACAATTATCTTATCGCACTGGACAAGAGAGGACGGACTGTCAATGAACCCGTCCACGTTTCTAAGTTGAAACCATTTTATAGGGAATAGAAATATTAATACTAAGGGAACTTGAAATGCCTATAAAATGGCCACAAATGTAAGCTCTATCGCAGGGCGTATAAAATACGTTCATCCCCAAAGGAGTCCATGCTAACAAAAAGAACACTCCCCCTAATCAGAAAGTATTCCTACAATTAAAGGACACCAAATATAAGTGCATCACTTACGACCACTTATGCAACTGAGCAAACATTTGAGCGACAATATAGGCCAAAGAAAATACTGCTGACCTCCGCTTCCACAAGAAAACAACATACAACCTAATCTCCCACGATCGCATATGGATGCGCGGGCTAACTTAGCGAGGACATAAGTCAACTCCCCTACGCTAACACACAATCGACCATCACTCAATCACACAGCAAGAGGCCAACAGCATAATCACACAGGGAATATTCCAAGGAATTTGATAACTAAAACGATTATTTCAAAGAAAATCCAAAATAAAATTCATTCCGAATATTTTAAAATATTTCAACTAAATTCAAGAAAATATTTCATATAAAATTATTTCATGTACAGAGCTAAATACTATTATTAGCTACACGCAAAACGTATGCATCACTATATCATTTCTCAAAATGCAATAAGCACAAAAGGAGCCACGTCAAAAAATTTTGGATCCCTCAATATGAAATTGGAAGACAATGGCAAGTAAAAATAATGTCCATTTCCGTGACAAATTAATTAAGGAAAATATTTAAATTTAAATTAAAGAGAAATTAAGATACCTGATTAATGGTATATCCATACACATTCACTACACTACACAAAAAAGACACTCAAGAAACTTCACTCGAATATCACTCATTTATACGCACACACGTGTACATAAGTACCGACCGACGCGGACAACGGACGCTCACAGACTGAAATAATCCACAGTCCCAAGGCAGTTAGCAGAAAACAGACGCAGCTCAAACGTAGGCACAGAGATGACGTTATCTCTTGCAGAAGTGACAAGAGATAAGAACACCTGCAGCACGTCTCTGGAATCAGCACATTAGGGCACGGCCTGGAAACATGCCTACCAACTGTGTCAAAAACATTGCCTCCCATTCTGAAAACATGTGTTCACATTCGAAAAAAATATTCAAAAATTTACCGAATAATTACTGATTAGCTTAAGATTCATTGACTAGGGCCCAGTCATGAGTATTAAGGGATTCGGTAGCTATAAATTCTGACTAAAAGCTAAAATAAAAGTACAAATTCTCATATTAATGTATAAACGCATTCTCTTAAGAGAGTAAATGCTGAGCGCGCAAGCATTACTTTCTGACAGAAAAATGTAATTACAGAACGAAAAAACCATTACATTTAGGAGGTAGGACGAAAACACCACGATTAGATAAACGTAACCTACACTCTTGAAAATGAAATTACAAAATTATTATTATTATTATAACACTAACACGAAATTTGTGGTTCAGATCTGAATGGCTGTATGGAAAGAACATAACACCAGGATGGCTTCACACCTGTTACTCGCCACGATAACAATATTGCTTTGCAACGGAACACAAGCAACTCAAGAGTCCGACAGCTACCAATTCTTCAGCGGCTTACATTTCGAACGCCAAACAGCTCTAATCCCTTACGAAGCATCGATTCCATTAATCTTAACGACAAAATTAAACCAAAAACCAACGTTCCCAAAATACCAAAATATAACAGGAAAATGTAGCTTGAATAGAAATAACACATCCACGCAGTGCGAACTACAGAGAAATCTAGTGAAACTTCAATCATTAATTATATCAGTCATTGAAAACCAAAGCCATGACCTATCGCTTAGTAATGTAACAAACACAAGAGGAAAACGGGGACTAACATTCTTAAAAGACTTCTTTCAATGGTGCTGTGACTTAGCCTCCACTAACGAAGTTGCGGGCATCTATGACAATCAAAAAAATCTTGAACAACACACCAATGAAATTATTAACTCCGTAGGAAATCAATATAAGGACCTAGTTAGAACAACACATAATCTGAATAATTTCTCACAGAATGTCGCACAACTAGCGGACAGAGTGCATACAACATTTTCAATCGCACAGCAAGAATTCAGCGAGAGCCAATACACAACATCAGAAATAATCATTAAGCAAATTTACTCTCTAACACAACAAACCTGGACATACATATTGTACAATTACCAGCAACAGAACGAGAGAGACATCCTAGGAAAATGCCATTCAAATCAAATTTCGGACAGCTTAATCAAACCCAAGAAACTATTAACTCATCTCACCGAATTACAAACGAATGCCTTCGAGAAGAATTTAAGACTAGCCATACCGATCGACAAAATACTGCTGTACTACAAATTACCAATTACTCAATGTACTTTACTTAACGACACATTACTTATAAAGATTAACATCCCACTGATGCCAAAGAACATCCTCTACAAACAATATAAAACGATAATATCTCCAGTACGTTGGGAAACAGACATTTGCTCCTTACAAATAAAAGGAAAATTTGTGTTCACGAACGAACACCTCACAAAAGTAATTACCAGTGAAGATAAACACTGCAATGAAGAAACATATCCCTTATGTCTCTTACCCCGACAAACTCTCCCAACAAGGGAACAAAAATGCTTACATTTCATTTTAAACAATGTAAATATAGAAACACTACAACAACATTGCCACTATGTTTGCCAAACAGCCCCAGAATATCCAATAGTTACTAAATTATTGCCAAATAAATACCTGATTACCAATATTAAAGAAAATATGACACTCAGGTGCGACAACGGGAAATCAACCCACCAAATCACTCCCATCACGGCAGGAACATTACTAGTAAATATCCCTTGTGACTGTGAGTTACTCAGCGAAGACGAAATACTAATAACCCAGTTACACCCGTGTGATTCCCAGGACGACATTAGAAAGAAAATTATAAACCTAATCCCAGTAACTTGGTCTAAATTACAATCAATTAAATTATACCCAATGGAATCGGGAGTGACACACGAATTCAAAAATTTAACCGAAATTTTAAACACAAATTGGACATTTCGGAACCCAACCTTTAAGGTCACAGAAATGAAAAAAATCCAACAAGTAAAATTACTACACGATGAATATGAAATATTTAATGACACGAGACTCCTGTTGTACATCCTAATAGCATGGTTAGCCATAGTCACCACCGCTATAGTAATATTAGCATACTGCATCCACATCCAGGAAATAAAACGAAAAATGACAGTGCCACCCAGAGACTTTACGCAGTAAAATCAGTTAAGTGGGCAATTGAAAACAAATTATGGAGCGATCGGTGGAATATCGCTCAATCGCCGTGGGGGAATGTAAACATATAAATTAAATGTAACTAATATTATTCTCGATGCAAAATTCATCTCAGTAAATTCACTTCAATCCGCCGAGACCGGCGCCAACCAGACGGCAACTTGATACAAAAAATGTACCGTGATCAGATGTACAACGCTGGGAGGACGGACGGCACGCACGTTCTCACGCCATGTAGCAATTCTTAGAATAATCATGCAAGAAATATAAATCGACTTACCGATCAGCAATCAGCGGCAAAGATGGCGGCTTGATGACGAAGTATTCAATCGCCAATAGGGAATAAGGAAGAGGTGGTAATTGAAAGATAATTGGCTGGGAGGCGTGGACAATCGGAAACGGGGATGAAATCAAAAAGTAGTGGGGACAAAAATTGGAACTTAGGAGCGGAGGAAATCATCAGTCTTCAAGGAGTACAGGATAGAAGAAGTCAGGGGAAAAGGGTTGGTCTGGGCTCTGAACGGAGTAGGAGCCAGGAAGCCAACTGGATCGGTATAGAACGCCACCAGTGACGACCCGACTCCAAGACCAGCGCCACAGCTCCAGACCCTCCAGAGAAGGAAGACGGGCCAAGCAGGTCCAGGGATCCCAAGGAAGGAAGACGGCCAAGCAGCTCCAAGGACCCCCCAAAGAAGGACGAAGGGCCAGCAGCTCCAAGGACCCTCCAGAGAAGGAAGACGGGCCAAGCAGCTCCAGGAGTCCCAAAGAAGGAAGACAGCCAAGCAGCACCAAGGACCGCCCACAGAAGGAAGACGGACCAGCTCCGAGGCCCGGGGACGAGGACTCCACCGCACCGACGACCACTCGCGCACCCACAAGGACAACGGCGCAGCACAGCCGAAGGACCACACCGACCGACACCGTACCGGCAACGAAAGCGACGGACGGCGGAAGAAAGGTCTACTCCAGGGGTATGTCGAATCACTCTCAGTCCGGTGCACAGCATCAGGTCCCGAACGTTTAAATTTAAATAATAGATAGAGCATTTCTAGACTCCCTTTAGTTAAATAAATAAACAAAGGCAATAATCTCTAAAGCGAACAGCAAGCATAAATGAAGTAACCAAATATCAAGAATAAAGTTATAAGTAGGTTAGTGAAGGAATAAATTAAAGAATAAATAATTGTATATAAAGTAATAGATAAATTTAATTAAAACCCCAGCTTAGAGAACGAAGAAAACCCCAAAGTAGGAACTGTATCCAAAAACTGCCGTTCAAGGTATTAAATAATCTATTCCTTTCAACATTTGTAAATATTAGAAGAATGATGAAGAACGATGAAGACATGATTTCATTTTTAGGGTAATTCGTATAGTAACTTTGTTTGTGGAATTGAATTCTTAAAAGCCCATGTTTGATTTAACGATATCATTGTTTGTTTTATTGCTGTAAATAATTAATGGTCAATTAATTTATGAGTTAAATATCCTCAGTGACACTCACACATCGGACGCTCCAGCTGTGCGCGAAGTAATTTACCGAACTCTTACCTCATGAGTGTTGAGTAAACGAAGAACTAGCCCCAGTAGTTGGGTGGACTCTAATTCATGTAAATACATTTCGCTCACTGCAATTGAAGGGCATAATCATATGTTTCACCTGTGCACCATGTTAGTTTAGTTATAGTTGTGTTATTAAAGTCTGTTTAATTGCTTGATCTGAGTTCATTCAATTGCCTTCCTGATACTCTCACATTACTGTCAAGCGAGTCAAACTTATTTCAGCAGTGTATTTGTAACAGAGCTCACGCTACCCAGGCGAAAGCTTTATAACATATACAGGGCTGACCTTGTGAATTTATGTGCACATTGTTACGTACATGTAGTGGGCTGTCATTTTGACTAGACCGGATTGCATTTAGGTACCGGTAGGGCCTACCCATAAAGCTTTCTGGCAATGCACACAAATCCACACCAATCCTGGAGTGTTGTAAAACAATGCAATACCATGTAAGCCAATACTATTCTCATTTCCACTTACAATTACTTCTTTTTGTGACACATTAACATTTTTCAGTTTTAACTTACCTCTTGTTTTGCCGTTTGAATATTTATAACATATCTAATCACCCTTTAAGTAATTTATTAATGTTTAGGGAAAAATTTACCTTATGTACTCTAATCTTATCTTGTACTCTAAAATAACCAATGTTTGCACGAGCAGTTTTTTTCGCTCCAAGAATTTTTGATTTTTTGTTGAATATGGGGGTTTTGTCCACGAGGAATCGATTGAAGCTGGTCCCATATCTGGGAAAAGTCCGGTGTTCGTCCTAGAGCCCTTCAAAGTTTTCATGTCATCCTTATGGAGATTTTGAAATTGAAAAAAAATCAGCTGATAACTGTCGATATAAACCAATGTGTTACAGCTTTAACCTGTAATTTAGCAAAATTATACCAAAGTGCAGCACCCTTCGGTCTTAAATATTTTAGGATTATAGATATTTTTGTTGAAAATGGGGGTTTTGGCCATGAGGAATCGATTGGAGCTGGTCCCATGTCTGGGAAAAATACGGGTTTCGTCCTAAAGCGCTTCAAAGTTCCCATGTTTTCCTTATGGAGATTTTTTGTATCTAGCTACTAAACTGAAAAGAAAAAGTCAGCTGATAATTGTAGATATAAAAGTACGTGTAACTTGTAATTATACCCATGATGTTAATATAACCATTTTTTCAAAATGGCGGCATGTTCCTCAACCTGGATTCCCTTTTTTGTTCCTTATCTTGTTATAAATAAGAAACAACTTTCAAATAGTTTTCATAAAATCAACCGTAAAGAAATTATAGCGATAGAAAGGCATCAATGTCATCGTTAGCGGCCATTTTGGAAGTATGACGTCATACACCAGCTCGGCCAGACTTTCAGACAAAACACCCGGTAGTACACGATTCTACATGTCACTGCCTATCTATCACCACTAATCATGTAATTGCTTCATTCAAAATCCCACGAACCTTCCTATATTGACATATGCCCCTACACTATAACCCGTGGTTCAACAAATTTATACCAAAGGGCACCTATTGGCTTGGTGAGTGAGCGAAGCGAACGAACTCGTTTAAAAAGGAAAGAGGGCAAGTGAACGGAGCGAATAGGTTTTACTAAGAAAGGAGCGTAACGCTTAGTGAGTTTACCAAGCATAAGCTCAGCCCCCATAGTACTTTTGAGTTAAAACGTATCAATGACATTTCATACTCAAATAATAGTGGAATGTTCAGAGTGTTATTGGTCATAATACATTAACTCTAAAGAATTTCACACGCTCACAATGAAGCGAACAAAGG
The DNA here is from genome assembly GCA_030545055.2 of Neoaliturus tenellus. NCBI lineage: Eukaryota > Metazoa > Arthropoda > Insecta > Hemiptera > Cicadellidae > Neoaliturus > Neoaliturus tenellus. The sequence goes on along the minus strand of CM061534.1, from coordinate 203,353,626 downwards.
TGATGGCGGGGGTTGGGCGGCACGTGGTAACTCGGCTCTAGTTCCCTCGTCGTTTGTTCTTTTGTTCTAAGAAAGGAATTCAAGTTGTTCATTAATGGATACGTCCCTACTAGTTACAGCTTCAGAGTAAATATTTGAGGAAAAATTAATTTAGTGTAAATATTTCTCCCTTTACATACAGTTTAATCAGTTTAAAAATTCAAATTGTAGTGAGTTAATTTACGATTTGCAGTTATTTAAAATCAAAATTAGTAAATAAATTGCCAGTTTTCAAACCATGTACTTTCACCATTGGAGTTATCATCACAAATAATTTTTATTTACTCATTTTATTCATTTTTTTCATTATTTCATTACTCATAAGTTTATTCATTTTGCATGTTTAAAATAATTAAAAATAAAAATGTTATTATTTTAAGAATATTGTTATTTTTTGTGTTACCTGTTACCTCCGTAGTCCGTCCCGTAGAGACCAGACAGGCATGGGACCCGTCATAGGATTTGAATTGCGGCCGAAGGATGGCTTTGTCCAGTCAGGTGATTAGGTTAATGGCTAGTGCTTGTATAGGAACTCAGTTATTTCGTAATAGCACATTTCGAGAAGACGTTTTTTCAGTTACTTCTTAAATATCTGTAATTCGTTTTGAAAGCTTCGGGAAAAACTAACACCGGTATAACTAGATTTTGTCTCAAACAACCTTAGGCTATTTTTGGTTACACGATTTACATAATGGTTTCTGGTGAAATATTGATGAGAATGAGGCTGTATCAGACAGATTGTTGCACTGCTTCAAATATAAAAAGAGAAGGAACAGTTAATATGTGCAGTTCCCTAAACTTGTCTCTACTAGAGTCTCTACGCCTAAGCCTATAAATATATCTGATTGCTTTTTTTGTAAAATGAAAAAGCGGTTTAAATTTATCCTGCTCAAAATGGCCCAAAGCACTGTTGAGTATGTTAAATTACTTTCTATTAAACTAAAGTATGACAGTTTTGATAATGATAAATTATTAAAAACTACTATACTTCAAATTGGTTTGAAAAAAATAAATTGGTATTTAAAATAAATTGGTTTGAAGTTAAAGTTGAAGCTAATTTATCGACATTCTCCCCACATGTGAGACCTTCATCCAATCTCACTCCCAGATAGTCGACGAAGTTAGATTCCTCATGCCCCTCCTCGTCCAAGAGCACAGATTGAACAAGCACTAACTTGATTTCTTTTTTTCTGGGAAGTGGCAATGCACATATTGTTATAATTTTATTTGTGCATAGTTTTATTCCATGCATTAAAACTACTTAATAATGTATTATTTCAAAAACTTACTTAAGTTTTAGGTATGAAAATAAACTTTAAAGAAGCAAGCAACACACAGAGGGGAAATATGGCGAATCGTGGCAAGTTGGGGTAACTCCTCTTTCCCACAGACAACTTCGGAAGTGGTGTTAAAAACGCCTCGCTGGGTGCGGAATTTTTATATGCTACCGAACGACGTTATAGCTATCAACTTGTTTCAAGTCGCTCAGAATACCAAGCCTTTTTTAACATCAGATTCATCAACTCTGTAAACTAATTTTTGGGTTGATTGTTACAGGTGTAGTTAACTAGTGTAGTAAAATTAGCTAAAGTATTTTATTTTGTGTCTATCTACGCCAGTGGCATTTTGACGGCTAATGGTCCAAACCCCAGTCTTGTTACTATGTAACAACGACCAGTTGTTAGAAAGCATCATTAATTAATAGCCCAATTACAAATGGCAACTGGGTCCGGAATCGAACCTTTAAAAAGCTACCAACTTTTTTCAGGATTGAACCGGCAACCTTTGGATTTATGGGCGAGCAGCACTATCACCACTCAGTTACCTAGCCAGTTAACTGAACCTGGAAGGAGTTGAAAAATAATTAATAATTGGAAATAATTGGAAAACGAGGTAAAATGTATACCACTCACCGAAGCTGCGTTTTCCTGCTATGGTTGACTTATGCCAGCTTAACTAAAAACTTAAGTAAAATTTAGAAATTTAATTTTGCACATTTTGATGTAAAATATGTAATAGTTGTTACGTGTAATAAGGGTGATATAGCTCTTTTTATATCCATAATAAGCTTACACTGATTTTGGACTGGTTTTAGACAAATTTGAACATAATTTTCCCAATTTTGGGTCCAATAATCCCAGTCGACAAAAGTAATGAAAATAAATCATTAGTAAAACTCCATATCAAGTTAATATAAAGATCGGACGTTTCGTTAACAGCTTTAGCGTCTTCAGGGAATTAACATACAAATGTATACATATGCGTATATAACAATTTTAATGAATTGTGTTTTTGACATGTGGGGATTAATAGTAAAAAGTTAACGTGGTTAAAGGCTTTGTTTAACCTTAGGCACCACTGCAATGGCGCCTTACCATCAGATGAAATTTTCTTAAAATCTGGCAATTCAAAGTAGTTTTAGGCCTGAAGAGCAATATTACCCTTATTGCATGCAACTAATACATATATAAAAATATGCAATATTTAATTTTCTGAATTTCACACATTTAAGCAGTTTTAAATACGTAAAAATTTATTCAACAAAAACTTATAAAGCTACAGCCACCATTTGGAAAATCAGCCAGAGCAGACAAACGCAGTTTCGGAGAGTGGTATGGATCTTCCATCATCGTTCTCTTAGGCAATTTTACTTAAGAATCGATAAAAAATAAATTTTTGCAATTAATACTGGATTGACCAATAATTCAACAGGACTAATATCGTATGCCACCAAAAGTCAAGTAGTGTTGTCTGCGGTTTTCAAATAAGCATATCTTAAAACTATTCCAGTATCTTAAATGTATAAAAAATTATATATTCCAACAAAATATGTGACGGCTCGTGCCGCCAGCACTCCATATAGTAGCGATTGTCGAGGCACTGGCCACAGCGCCGGTATCCGACAGCCTCTTTCTAGAACGTTCTCGAATCGGTCCGCGAAGTGAAAGATATTGCGAAGCACGGTCGCTCTCGTCCCATTTCGCCTTTCAAGGACTTCTCGTCTACATCACATCAACGGGATGATTGGATAAGTAGTAGGATAAGAGGGGGTTTCCGTTAGGCCTAGGGATGAGTGGGGGGATGATAATTATTAATTAATCTCAAGTAAATTTATTATTTAACCAATCAATTAAGGCTATAACTTGCTCTGTACAGGGCAGTCTCGGAGCCTAGTCTCGACATGTCATTTCAGGATTTAAGCATTAAGTATAGGATGGGTTAGTTTTCTGGATACACTTCATTATTAGTTAACGTAGATTATAATCAGGCTCATCAAAATGGTTTGGTTCTTGGTACTGTGCTTGGCAGCGATCCGTCTGGGTAGTACCCTCAGTATGTCCTTCAGATACGTTACCTAGGTTCAATCGATAAGTCAGGAGATTCCCAGTCCCAGGTATCTTATTTCACGCCATAAACCTCAATCCTCAACCATTTCTATATTCACCCCTTAGTTAATCACCCAAAAACCTGGAGATGAGCAGTCAGCCCATTCCTGTTGTTTCTCGAGCCCAGTAGTCTAACACTTCAGCTTCCCAATAGTTACTCACTAGCTCAATGCCACCATAGGTCCACTGTCATCATATCCCAATACCCATTACCGACCGATTACATACTCAACCGACATATTCCCGTTTCAAATATATTCAATGAATATTTTGCAAAGATTCAACTGTAAAGCGTACTCACAAGTAGATGAGCCGGTCCAAATGTGTAAAGGTTTGATTATTGATGCTTTTGCTGAGGTTGTTGTTTCCCAGATAACTGGAACAATAAAAATTATCATTACAAAACAACAGGAAATACAATTAACTGATTTGAATGATTAATGAACGAACACTTGTGAGACAATGTATTAGGCTAAAAACAACGTTAGCGTTTATTTTCAGCAAAAACAATGTAGACTAATTTTTCTATCAAATAAAGTCTACTGGATTGTAATTATTAATAAATTTATCGTGTTCACCAAAATATCAACATTAAATTTAAATTTTCATTAACATTTGGTTTATTTTTTTACATATTAGTAACAGTTATCGTGTCTTATATTAATGATTACTACAATTCAGTTTACTTGTTATAAAATAATACAAGTTATAAAATGGAAAATAAAAAAAAACTGGTTGCTTCTACAAGTATTCATTTTTATATTAAATCATTCATTGCATAAGTTTAGCGTTTCCCCCAGTCTAATGGTAGTTTTAAATGGGTTTTGAAAACTTTTTCCCATCATGGCATTACCATTATAATCACCAGATCTTTTACTATTGTTAAGAAAAAAAATGGTATTGCATTTCCAAGCGACACAAACAAGAATATCGGCTTGTGTTCGATATTGCTTTACAGAAAACGTGACATCCCCGACCCACCCGAGGCAAATATATTTCAACAACTTAACTTTTGTTTGAACAAATGCTTTTTTCGCAACTGGTTCAAATATTTACTTTTATTTAATAAATCCTTTGTAATAAAGTATTCTACAACTCGTTATAATAATAATATTGTAAGCTTTTAAAAATTTTATCAAGTTTAAAATTTTAGAGTTTTAAATTCAAATTGGTAAGTCATGTTAGTCACATAAAAAATAAAATATGGATTGTTGTTTATATTTAAAAACTTAAAGTTAAACTAAATAAGTAAAACCATTTCTGTGTAATATTTTTTGTAACTCTAATTTTTTAAATCACTAACGTTCAAACTCTAGAAATGTCCTCTTCAAATAAACATGAAAATACGTAATCGTTTATATAAATAAATATTATTAAAGGTTATTAAATCAACGTTGGATTAGCTCACGACAAGACTGTTGTCTTGTGTGTCATAATTCCTTTTTAAATAATCTTAAAAAACTTGATTGAAGATCTAGATCCTTATCTACCTTAGACTATTTGATCTTAAATACATTAATAAATAAATATATAGTTTAGTGTTAATTTTTCAGTTTATTTAATTGATTTGATTTTAAATCTTACAGTTTTGATGAATGCCTTAGTGATCTTCATCATAAACATTTTGTAAATTATATTTATTAGCAAACAATTTACAACTGAGCTATAATTTTTTATAAAATATTACCTATTAATAAACAAGTTAATACAAACTAAGTTATTACAAACTTTATAAATAATGTCTCTGATGAATGTACTGGTAATCAAAACAGTCTTCAGAATTGTGAGAGTCATAAAATAAATTAAATAAGCTGAAAACCCCCACAAATATGTGAATTCTAATTTAATAAAAGGCATATTCAAGTTTAAGATAAAAAATGCGCGGAGCGTCCAGCAACTATCTGAACAGCGGTATATAGCATTGTGAAACATTGGAGGAACATAGGTCTCTTGTACCACGTTTCCCACCTATGTGTCTGTATGTGTTTTTACAAAAAATCATAACTAAATTAAACATTGTTGAGATTTTTCACTAATGTATATAGTAATAAGACATATATTTAAAAAATACATACTAAAAAAATACATACTAATATGGTGAACTGACAAAATGGTGAATAGTTCATCATGAACCGTTTCCAAATTATGGTCATTTAAAATATTTTATGCTAAATCCCAAGAAACCATTGACCAAAAAATTGCAATAAGTGTAAAAGTTTGCCTACCTTATTTGTTAAATATTGTATAAAGAATGACAGAGAAATGTAGTGTATTTGTTACAGATACCGAAAGGGGCATTTTCCGGTGGACGCTCAAGTTTCATGTGTGAGGCGTGAGGCGAAACCAAACACAGGAACACAAAGTTTCATGTGGAGGGGAAGCCGAGCATGTGGAATGTGGAATGAGTTTCACGTATGAGGCGAAGTCGAGTACTGGAATAATAGGAGTAAGTGACGGAAAATCACTTTCGGTACAAGTTATGACTTGTCATCACGTTGCAAAACCAGCGTATGTGTATTTTTGACATTTATCAATAAAATGCTTAAACTGCTTACTTAAATTAAAAATAAATGATAAAGAAACACTATCCTGTAGTGTACAAATGGAGAACTGATTAAGAGCTAAGAAAAACAAATTTAGAGAGAAGGAAATTCTTCTGATTGTTTCTCCCTTGCTCTAAATTGGAGTCTGGGAAGCAGTTATTTTATGTGATATCGGACACAATTGAAGTCTCGGCTGCAATTGAAAATATTTAATTTTTATGAGGAGCGATGAAAAAAATCCTTTCGAAATCCATTACCAATGTTCTCCATCAAACAATGCAAATATTCATTTTACATAGACCGTTTAGAAGCTATGATTCTTGTAAAAAACCCACAGACCGGTTGGCGGGAAAGTGGGCACCAAAGAAACACGTTCTAATGGTGAAATGTGTTTGTCTTGACCTAAGAAATAACAAAATGTGCCGTTGTCCAGAGAGTTACGGGGGCAACCTGAAGTCTTTTGTGAAAGCAGATAGTTAATCGTTGGCTAGTGTGTGGATTGCAAAAATATAAGCTGTCCGTAATAGAAACATTTCACGCAAAAAAGAAAATATGAAAGTGCTCAATAAAATGGATGTAAGGTATGAGTTACTTAACTAATACTAGTTACTGACAAACATCTGGAAAACCAGAAATATGTTGGTTGAGTTTGTTGGTATGCGGTAGGAAAACTAAAGATATATCCAATACTCGTGTCCAGGGATACTAACAACCAGGTGATCTCCTTCTCGGCGTCCACGGGTACGTGCAGGAGTCCCCGTGAAGTGCAGTTGATGTGGACGTCGCGGCAGTCGCACTGCGGGGCCATCGTCGAGCACGAGAATGCTGCACAAACACAACACGCTCAACACTCGTGTCCAGGGATACTGACAACCAGGTGATCTCCTTCTCGGCGTCCACGGGTACGTGCAGGAGTCCCCGCGCCGTGCAGTTGATGTGGACGTCGCGGCAGTCGCACTGCGGGGCCATCGTCGAGCACGAGAATGCTGCAAAAACACAAACACAACACGCTCAACACTGGTGTCCAGGGATACTGACAACCTGGTGATCTCCTCGGCGTCCACGGGTACGTGCAGGAGTCCCCGCGCCGTGCAGTTGATGTGGACGTCACGGCAGTCACACTGCGGGGCCATCGTCGAGCACGAGAATGCTGCACAAACACAACACGCTCAACACTCGTGTCCAGGGATAGTGACAACCAGGTGATCTCCTTCTCGGCGTCCACGGGTACGTGCAGGAATCCCCGCGCCGTGCCGTTGATGTGGACGTCGCGGCAGTCACACTGCGGGGCCATCGTCGAGCACGAGAATGCTGCACAAACACAACACGCTCAACACTCGTGTCCAGGGATACTGACAACCATGTGATCTCCTTCTCGGCGTCCACGGGTACGTGCAGGAGTCCCCGCGCCGTGCAGTTGATGTGGACGTCGCGGCAGTCGCACTGCGGGGCCATCGTCGAGCACGAGAATGCTGCACAAACACAACACGCTCAACACTCGTGTCCATGGATACTGACAACCAGGTGATCTCCTTCTCGGCATCCACGGGTACGTGCAGGAGTCCCCGCGCCGTGCAGTTGATGTGGACGTCGCGACAGTCGCACTGCGGGGCAATCGTCGAGCACGAGAATGCTGCACAAACACAAACAAAACACGCTCAACACTGGTGTCCAGGGATACTGACAACCTGGTGATCTCCTTCTCGGCGTCCACGGGTACGTGCAGGAGTCCCCGCGCCGTGCAGTTGATGTGGACGTCGCGGCAGTCACACTGCGGGGCCATCGTCGAGCACGATAATGCTGCACAAACACAAATACAACACGATCAACACTCGTGTCCAGGGATACTGACAACCTGGTGATCGCCTTCTCGTCATCCACGGGTACGTGCAGGAGTCCCCGCGCCGTGCAGTTGATGTGGACGTCGCGGCAGTCGCACTGCGGGGCCATCGTCGAGCACGAGAATGCTGGTCAAACACAAATAAAACACGCTCAACACTGGTGTCCAGGGATACTGACAACCTGGTGATCTCCTTCTCGGCGTCCACGGGTACGTGCAGGAGTCCCCGCGCCGTGCAGTTGATGTGGACGTCGCGGCAGTCACACTGCGGGGCCATCGTCGAGCACGAGAATGCTGCACAAACACAAATACAACACGATCAACACTCGTGTCCAGGGATACTGACAACCTGGTGGTCGCCTTCTCGTCATCCACGGGTACGTGCAGGAGTCCCCGCGCCGTGCAGTTGATGTGGACGTCGCGGCAGTCGCACTGCGGGGCCATCGTCGAGCACGAGAATGCTGCACAAACACAACACGCTCAACACTGGTGTCCAGGGATACTGACAACCAGGTGATCTCCTTCTCGGCATCCACGGGTACGTGCAGGAGTCCCCGCGCCGTGCAGTTGATGTGGACGTCGCGGCAGTCGCACTGCGGGGCCATCGTCGAGCACGAGAATGCTGCACAAACACAACACGCTCAACACTCGTGTCCAGGGATACTGACAACCTGGTGATCTCCTTCTCGGCATCCACGGATCCGTGCAGGAGTCCCCGCGCCGAGCAGTTGATGTGGACGTTACGGCAGTCACACTGCGGGGCCATCGTCGAGCACGAGAATGCTGCACAAACACACACAAAACACGCTCAACTAGTGGTGTGCGTAGTCGACTACAAATGCTAACCTGTTGGAAATACCATTAGTATTTTTTTATGTTTGTAGTCGACTACATATTTTAACGAATTAAACTCCTGGTTCGACTACATTAGGGCCTGATTAGTAGATGATACGCAACCATTAGTGCCGAATAAAATTCCTCAGAATAGACGATGTCGACTGCTTCCTGGCTCTACAGGTTGAGAATAACAGGTCTGTACGATAAATTATATCTATGATATGAACAAACATTTTATGATTCCTTATTTATGACAGAAATTTCGCTAAAGCGTTAATCCTAAGAAAAGAAAAGAATACATACCATGATCGAGCAGGGAGTGCGAAGATCCTTACAGTGAGTTCACAACCACTCCTGATAGAAATGTAGCTGACTCCTACATGATGTCCAACTCCTTAACTTTTTTTAAGAGGTTGGCGGACCTCTTTTTGCCATACTTTGCCCCGTCCAAATAGACTAGTGATCTGTGCGTGGATCGTATTAGAAAAAGTAAGGGGGTGAGCCGCTACAGTACAAGGTGGAAGGTACTGATAAAATCACTGGCAGAACGCGGATTCGAACCCACGACATCGCTGCCATGGTCCCGAAGTCCGGTGCGCTAACCACTACGCCACCGACTCACCCAAACTCTCTCTTGTGACCCCAAGAGAGAGATTGACTCCCAAACTCCCTAACTCTCTCTTGACAACTCCAGGAGAGGAAAAATGGGTGAAAACTGTCGAGAACCTGAACTTCCCCCAAAGTAATTGTAAAGCCAGGTCTCAGCTCAGAAAACTCTCCACTGGTAAATCAAGTGAAAAACACGGTGACTTACAGCCTAGCTCTCGTGAAATTACAAAACGCCTCTCTGTTTTGTCAAAACCTGTTCGTACGCCTGCAGACAGAAAAAATAATTTCAAGCTTAGGAGATAAAAGAGAGTCGGCAAGCACCGTTGGAAGTCTCTAGACCCTTCACTCACTTCACTCACGATGGAATTTATGCTATGCCAATTGGCAAAGTAGCAAGTTTGGATGAAATTTTCCCGGGGTTTATAAACACTCAGGTAACAAGGCTAGACTGTGACTTCTTGAAGATTTTAACACCACTCTGAAAACCGGCAACATGACTTTCATGATTTATGAAATCCAAAATTATAGCTATTTTGAAGCCCTTACTTCTCTTAATGCCAGCATCCCTGTCGAACAAGCTGGATTTAGGCCTGGTCGCAACTGTTGTGACCAGGGCCTAGCTCTGACTTCTTTTATTGAGGATTGGTTTGAACGAAGACTGAAAACCTCAGTGTTTTCTTTTTTACATCCGACTGCTGCTTATGACACTGACTGGAGAGAAAGCCTCCTATTAAAATTTTACGACCTGATTCCTTGTCCTTTCTTGTTGCGTCTTCTCAACTCGATGGTCTCCAATAGGATGATAAAAGTATATCTGGGACCAAGAGAAAGTACTTTAAGGCAACTAAAGGATGGCCTGCAACAGGGTTCAGTGCTCGCCCCACTGCTGTTTAATGTGTATACTGCCGACATTTCTGTCACTCATTCTTTACAGTTTACCTATACAGATAATATTGCATTTGCATATCAACACCAGCATTTTCGACAGGCTGAGGAAACATTAACAAATGACCTCAAGACCCTCAGTGATTACTTTGAAGCCTGGAAGCTAAATCCAAACAAACACAATCTGAGGTTGCTTGCTTCCACTTGAATAATAGACTGGCCAACCAAAAACTTAAAATCGTATTCAACGGTGTTGAGCTAAATCATAATAACCACCCACAGTATCTGGGAGTCACTTTAGTAGTGGGGAATGGGGGCTTCTGGGCCAGTTCAAGGTCACCCGAGCGATGACGTCATCGATGACGTCATCGAGGTCAATGACCTCATCGATGACGTCATCGATTGCATCATTGATGACGTCATCACCAATGACGTCACATCCATGACGTCACACCCATGACGTCACAGAAATGACGTGCTGATGACGTCATCACCCCTTACGTCACCAAGATGACGTCATCGATGTCACAAAAGGTCAAGGTCACGCTGAAACCTAAAATTTTTCGGCACTTTTGCTGTTTCTCGCACTACGCTCCGAGTTTCAGTCACAGTTACCATGACCTTGACGACTTGGAGCGAATTTGCGATGAGAAACAGCAAAAGTGCCGAGGAAATTTGAAGTTTGCAACGTTACTCTGCCTAAACCGTCATGTGACACCGCTCGTATGACCTCGAACTGGCCCAGAAGCCCCCATTCGACCATTACTGCAACCGCGATGCACACCCTACGACAGACACCGAGCGACTGACTGTCCGGCCCCGCGCACTCTAGGTATATGGGAAGTGGTGGGGGAAATTGTGATGACCTTGGGAAACTTGAAAATGTCAAGCCGGGTAGCACCGTTTCGGTGCTACCTTAAAGTTACATGCTAAAGTGTGATGACCTTGAGTAAAAACATAGAAATACTACAAGTTGATACCGTCCCAGAGTTAAAGTGTGGTGACATTGAGTCAAAACACTGAAATACTATAAGTTGAAATCATCCCAGAGTTAAAGTGTGATGACCTTGAGTGAAAACACAGAAATACTACAAGTAGATCCCGTCCCAGAGTTAAAGTGTGGTGACCTTGAGTCAAAAAACAGAAATACTACAAGTCAATCCCGCTTCAGAGTTAAAGTGTGACGCCCTTGAGTTAAAACACTGAAATGCTATAAGTCGAAATCATCCCAGAGTTAAAGTGTGATGACCTTGAGTCAAAACACAGAAATAGTACAAGTCCATATCGTCCCAGAGTTAAAGTGTATTGACCTAGATTCAAAACTTGTAAAAATACTTACATATAGAGAGTTAGAGAACAGCGAAACGCACCGCATGGAAGCTGGAGACATACTGGCGGAGCGGTGTTGTGCAGCCTAGGGACTCAGTTGTGGTGGGGGTATAGCCAACACTTAGAGTAGAAGTGTTGTGGGTGACCTTGACCCACTTACCCCCCCCCCTCCCCCTCCCCCTCCCCCCCTCCCCCTCCCCCTCCCCCCCTCCCCCTCCCCCTCCCCCCCTCCCCCTCCCCCTCCCCCCCTCCCCCTCCCCCTCCCCACCCCCCGAACTTTTTTTTCGGAAAAATTTTTGACCTTGACCAAAAAGTTTTTTGCTCCGGACGAGAAGTGACCCCCCCCACCCCCCCAACCCCCCCCCCACCCCCCCCACCCCCTCCCCCCCACCCCACCCCCACCCCCTCCCCCACCCCCTCCCCCCCCACCTCCCCCGAACTTTTTTTCGGAAAAATTTTTGACCTTGACCAAAAAGTTTTTTGCTCCGGACGAGAAGTGACCCCCCCCGAACTTTTTTTTCGGGAAAATTTTTGACCTTGACCAAAAAGTTTTTTGCTCCGGACGAGAAGTGACCCCCCCCCACCCCCTCCCCCCCCCTCCCCCACCCCCTCCCCCACCCCCTCCCCCACCCCCTCCCACACCCCCTCCCCCACCCCCCCCCCCGAACTTTTTTTTCTGAAAAATTTTTGACCTTGACCAAAAAGTTTTTTGCTCCGGACGAGAAGTGACCCCCCCCTCCCCCCCCTCCCCCCCCTCCCCCACCCCCACCCCCTCCCCCACCCCTGATATCCTGGGCGTGGCAGCCCCGGTGGGGATATAAGGCGGCCCGGCCACAGCCGGCTTGCAGTCCGCTCCCGCGCGTTGAACGTGAACGATCGGGACGGACCGCCATAGGCCTCACTAAACACTGAATGGCGCCTTCAGTGTTTAGCGAATCTACTCTAACTTTAAGACTTGTATTAGTTCTAAGATATTGCGCTTGCGTTTGGGTATTAGGAATTGTTTTATATGAGAGTGTTTTACTTGTACCCTATGTCTCCTGTGTGTCTTTTATTCTTTGTGTCTTGTTTGTCATATGTGTTAAATGTGTATGTGCTTGTTCCAGCATTGACTACGTTGAGCTCAATTGTGTGTTGTAAGTGTGTTATATTTTCCTAAAGTGTATACGCTTGTTTTAGCAATCCCCCTTGAGCTTTTTCAATGCTCAAAGTAAATTGTAACGATAGGGAACGGGAGTAGGCCCCCGTGTAAAGCCACTTTTCATAATTGTTAGGCTCCTCTCAGGCATGCAACAGGTTGCGGCTGGGGCTGTGGGAGCATGTCCGTTTGTACGCTGGCAAGCAAAAGGTTGTGGCGGCCTCTGCACTCGGACCGAGGACGTAAGCCACTAGGGTGTCCTCAGTTAGTTTCCCTTCTGGAAACTCAAAATTATGTAAATGAATCTTTGTTAGCTATTTGTGTTTTTTAGTCCCCGAGGCCCCCGAACATTCGTGGTTCGCCATGGATGTACGGGGGCCGAAATTTTTTAATGTCCGTGTGGCCTTGACCCACAAAGGACTTGTAAAAATTTACTGCATTGTTAAATTTAAAATGTTAAAGATAGGGTTACGGGAGTAGGCCCCCGCGTAAAGTCAGTTTGAAGTATTGTTAGGCTCCTCTCAGGCATGCAACAGGTTGCGGCTGGGGTTGTGGGAGTATGTCCGTTTGTACGCTGGCATGCAAAAGGTTGTGGCGGCCTCTACACTCGGACCGAGGACGTAAGCCATTAGGGTGTCCTCAGTTTGTTTCCTCCTGGAAACTCAAAATTATGAAAATGAACTTTTGTTAGCTATTGAAAAGACAATGCAGTAAATGTTTACAAGTCTCGCGTGGCGAAGGGAACACGACATTGGATGTTGCCCAGTTGTCATAGTTGGGTCTCTTCGGAGGCTACAGCGATGACAACCCAAGTGCCTCACACCCCCATAGGGGGGTGTGGGGCTTAATTTTTTTAAAAATTTTTCGTGACCTTGACCTATATATATAAAAGTTTTCAAATCTTTAACAGTCATGTTTTTTAACACAGTAAATATATTAAAGTACTTTGTAAACATTAATGGGTAGGCATTACTATCACAAGTTTGGAGTTGTCCATAGTTGTGTCTTTTCGGACACTACAGCGATGGTAACATAAGAATGCCATGGGGCTTAATTTTTTTAAAAGTCCCCCCCCCTTTAAATTTTTTTGAAAAATTTTTGACCTTGACCAAAAAGTTTTTTGCTCCGGACGAGAAGTGCCCCCCCCCTCCCCACCCCCTCCCCCACCCCCTCCCCCACCCCCTCCCCCACCCCCTCCCCCACCCCTCCCCCACCCCCTCCCCCACCCCCTCCCCCACCCCTCCCCCACCCTAATATCCTGGGCGTGGTCGCCCGGCGGCGATATAAGGCGGTCAGGTTGCACGCACTTCTCATTCACGCTCCAGCTTTCGTTGGAAGTGGCTGTCCAGGAGCTCATTCTTAAGAAGACCGGTGACCAAAAATGTCTCGTCGTATACCTTATAAACCTTTGTACTATAATCTGATTGGTATTAATAGTATTACAGACAATGAGAAGAAATTGTATAAAAAATTTTGTTGTTTACTTGACAGAACGCACAAACTACCGCCAAATACTTTCACCTACAAGCTACCCCTGATAGACAAGGATGATGTAAGCAAACTAACATCAATTCAACTGAAATTGGTGGAAGAAAAAATTCTTGTTTGTGTGAGAGAGGTGTTTCATAATGAATATTCAAAAAGATTGGCTTTTGACTTTATTAAGGAACATGCAGGACGTGAAACAAAACAGTATCCAGGATTATATTATTTATATCTTTTTGAGAATGGAGCAAGTGTAACGGTAGAAATAAGCATCAAACTAATGTAATTCTCCCAACCAAGTGTTAAACTAGGACTTGAACTTGGACTTGATTGAGGTTTTGTAGAACATAGCGGGGGATAGATCACTTTGCGGCAATGGACTAGCATGCTGCTTAGTGGTTTATCCCCCGCTCAAAGGGTATCTTTACGCGACCTTGACCTACATAAATGCATAGTTTGTGGGGGGTATAAAAAAGGGCAAACCAATTGGATGGATACACCACTTCTATACCATGGCTCTATTGCAGTGCTCTATCCCCGCTAAAAATAATAATTCCAAGTGACCTTGTTCCACATAAACTTGCTCAAACAGACATCTTTCAAAAAAATTTGTACAAAGTAGTGGATTTAGACCAAACATTATTGGTTTATCAAGCCTGTTGAAGAATATATTGAAAATGGGTGTTTAAAAGCCAAATTTACTAAATGATTGATAAACCGGATGTATATGACGTCATCTTCCCCCACCCTTCAACCTCGGGTATAAAGGGACCCGGTTGAGCGCGCTGCTCATTATTGCTTGGACATTCACCGAGTGCACACTCAAAGCCAAACTGTAAAAAAATGGCTCTTTGCGATATTTGTGGTGAGTTTTTCCAAGATGAAGATATCTTTGTTTTACACCGAGAATTGCATCATGAAGAGAACAGAAAAGAAAAGATTGTTGTAAGTGAAGAAGACTTGGATGCGTTTGATCGGTTATTGGAAAACTACCAGAAGCAGATGGACGACTGTGATAGCTATCTACAGTTACACCGAGAATTGCATCGTGAAGAGAACAGAAAAGAAGAGATTGTAGTAAGTGAAGAAGACTTGGATGCGATTGATCGGTTTTTGGAAACACCCCAGAAGCAGAAGGACTGGGCTAGCTATTTACAGTTAATGCAAAGAAGAAGACCAAGTGTTATTCAATTTGCCGGAGCTGGACCATCTACAGCTGGAGGATTTATTGAAAAGGAAATGGAAGAAAAAAAAGTGGAAGATGTAAAACAACTGCGTACCCAAGAAGAGGATATGGAAGAAGAGGATACAGAAGAAGTGGAAGATATAAGACAACTGCGCACCACAGCCTTGCCAGGACCAGTTGTAACTCATTTCAAAATTAATAATGTGCAATTGGAATTGGAAAACTTTATAACCCAAGCTAAAAATCTAGTTGTAAAAACATTGATGGAAGAATTGGCAAGATTGAACTTTATTAAATTTGGATTGGTGTTGGAGGCTATGTTTACTAATACCGATGGTGAAAACTCACCGAGAGCATTCATTGCTAAAAACCGAACCCTTACAACCACATCTGATATCAACGAAATCTTAGAAGAATGTTTGAATGAACTGCTAATGAAACTCCAAGAACACGAAGGAAGAGGATCTGGCTGGACGCTATCATCGATTGAAGGTATGGATGTGAGGGTTCACAAGCATGGATATGGTATGAGAGGTAGCAGCTTTATCCCTCTACCAAAGGTGATCCAAGATACTAAATCATGTATCAATGTGAAAAATGAGGATAATGAATGTTTCCGGTATGCAATGTTAGCAAAATATGTGGAAGACCATCCCTGTAGACCTAGCGTAGCATACGAAACTGTTCAACACCGCTATAACTTCCAAGGTATGTCGTATCCTGTTAGTCTTAATGATGTTGCTAAATTCGAAAGAAAAAACCCAGGAGTTTCAGTTAATGTGTTTGGTTTAGACGAATCAAATAATGTATACCCGTTACGAGTTACAAAGACTGAACGTCAAAATCATACAGATTTGCTGCTATTGACCAAAGGTGAAATATCACATTATGTTTACATCAAGAACTTTGAAACTTTGGTTGGACGACAAGTGACTAAAAAGAAAATTAGAGTAACAGTGTGTAAGAGATGCTTTTGTTTCACAAATAAAGACTTGAGACGTGGAGGATCGGAGTGGTTGATGGAACATCAAAGACTTTGTAATGACAACTATGAAGTGAAGATTAGTCTGCCACCGCCATCTCGAGCTTTCATCCAATTCAACAAAACAGTTCACCAATATCGGATTCCAGTAGCCGTCTACGCAGATTTCGAATCCACGTTAGTACCACAGGAGCTTCCAAATGGTGAGGTGACTAGAAGAACCAAATATCAATTGCATCAACCTAACAGTTTTTGCTTATTGGTGAAATCCACTTTGCCTAAAGAACAGTTGCAAGACTATGGGTTAACATCCACTCCAATACTCTACCGTGGGGAAAAAGCTGCTAAGTATTTTGTAGACCAGTTGTATGATATTGCTGAAAAGGTGCAACGCTTATTCGGTAATGTTTTACCTATGGAACCTTTGAACCAAAATCAACAAGAAGAACACAATTCAGCAACAAGATGTTATTTATGCAAGAAGAGTTTCAGTGAAGAAAATCAAAAAGTAAGAGATCACGATCACCTGACAGGGTTATACAGAGGAGCTGCTTGTAATTCATGCAATATAAATTACCAAACTTTATCCCTGTCGTGTTACACAATCTTAGCGGCTATGACTCCCACTTCATTATCCCAGAGTTAGGACGGGATGATGGAAAAATTGAAGTATTAGCTGAAACATTGGAGAAGTACATCAGTTTCTCAAAAACAGTAGGTAAAATTAAACTTCGCTTCGTAGACTCTTATAGATTTATGTCATCTAGTTTGAGCAAATTGTCTGAGAACCTAAGAAGAGAAGACTTAAAAGAAACCAGCAAAATTGTACCTGAAGATAAATTGGACTTAGTAATGCGTAAAGGAGTGTTCCCCTATGATTACATAACTTCTGCAGAAAAATTTGAAGAAACCAGTCTTCCACCGATTGAAGCCTTCAATAGCAAGTTAAATGAAAGTGCAATCACCGTTGAAGACTACAATCATGCTTGTAATGTTTGGAACCAACTTAACATTCAAACCTTAGGGGAATATTCTGACTTTTACATAAAATTGGACGTAACTCTGCTGTGCGATGTGATGGAAGAATTTCGAAACACCTGCTTCTCCGCCTATGGACTGGACCCTCTGCACTCGTACACATCTCCAGGATTAGCATGGCAAGCTATGCTGAAGTCAACCAACTGTCGATTGGAACTTCTAACAGATATTGATATGGTGCTCATGATAGAATCTGGTGTACGAGGCGGTTTGACACAAGCTGTAACACGTCATGTCAAAGCTAACAACAAGTACATCCCAGGATTCGACGAGGGACAACCATCACTCTACCTTGGCTA
Organism: Neoaliturus tenellus; assembly: GCA_030545055.2. NCBI lineage: Eukaryota > Metazoa > Arthropoda > Insecta > Hemiptera > Cicadellidae > Neoaliturus > Neoaliturus tenellus. Next base: position 203,336,030 of record CM061534.1, on the reverse strand, counting down.
CTTTGACGCAAACAACCTTTATGGTTGGGCAATGTCAAATCCGCTTCCTTACGCTGACTTCAAATGGATCGACCCGGCCACCATCGGCGACATCTCACAGATCCCAAAAAATGGTCAAAAAGGTTATATTTTGGACTGTGATTTTGAATATCCAGAGCACCTTCATGATCATCACTACGACTTGCCTCTCTTAGCCAAGACTGAAGTTTCACCAACAGGAAGATGGCCAAAATTGATGATGACCTTGGAGAATAAAGATCGGTATGTGGCTCACTACTGGGTAGTTCAACAAGCTCTTGAATTGGGTCTACGTTTAGTAAGAATTCATAGAGCAATTGAATTCACCCAGTCTTGTTGGTTGAAACCATATATTGATTCCAACACTACAAGAAGAGCAGCAGCAACATCAGCATTTGAAAAGGACTTTTACAAATTGATGAACAACGCCATCTTTGGGAAGACCTTAGAAAACAAAAGAAAACACAAGATTGTAAAATTAGTAAGTGATCCTAGGAAATTGGAAAAATTAGTGCAAAAACCAAATTTTGGAACATCCATGATTATAAACGAAGATCTAGTCGCCGTTAGTATGAAGAAAACAACAATAGTGATGGATCGTCCGTTATACATTGGAATGTCGATTTTGGATATAAGTAAAACTCTGATGTATGATTTCCATTACAACAAAATGGTTAAACACTACGGAAGAGACAACATTGGAGTTGCATACATGGATACCGACGCGTTCATCTACTGGATAAAGACTTTGGACATGTATGAAGATCTAAGGAGTTTCCCATACAAAGACGACTTTGACTTCTCTGACTATCCAAAGAACCATCCAAATTATAATGAAAAGAATAAAAAAGTAATTGGAAAATTTAAAGATGAAGCAAATGGAATGCCTTTGGAGGAAATAGTTGCGCTGATGTCCAAATTATATTCCTTCAAGATGTATATGGAAAATGACATACCGACAGTGAAGAAAGCTAAAGGAGTCAAAACATCATACTTAAAGAAACATGTGACATTTGACCATTACAAGACCTGCTTGTTTGAAGATTCTACAATGTGTGCAACGTTCAACACTATCAGAAGCTTTAAACATGAGGTCTACAGTGTCACTGAAGTTAAAAGAGCACTATCAGCTCAAGATGATAAAAGGCATATTATGCCGGATAAAATCCATACTCTTCCTTTCGGCCACTACTCTCTAAACCCTATCAACTAGTAACCTATTCTTCGTCCTTCTACAACTTCGACCTTATTCCTTTCTCCTTCCGTAAAAAAATGGGGAACACGGCAAGTCCAACGCCGTGTTCCCCATTTTTTTACACAAGTTTGGATGACCTTGACCTATATAAATCATGTGAATATTTAAGACAACATTCATTGTGATTATACATGTGATACATGAAACATTCAAACCTGCAATATGAAGAACTTGAAGCAAGAAATTGTCAACGAGCTTCATAAACCTGCAAGAAGAAAGTTTCCGCGAAGAAAAACAGTAATAAAAGGAATAAATGATTTATATCAAGCGGATTTAATCGAAATGATTCCTTACAGTAAACAAAATAGAGGATTTAAATACATATTGACTATTATTAATTGTTTTTCAAAAATGGCAGATGCTTTACCACTAAAAGATAAAAGTGGCAAAAGTGTTACAAAAGCAATGGAAACAGCTATACAAAGAGACAAACATACTATAAAACATTTACAAACTGATGATGGAAAAGAATATTTTAATAAGGAATTTGCAAATTTAATGAAAAAACACAACATTAACCATTACTCAACCAATTCAGAGGTAAAAGCATCAATAATTGAAAGATTTAACAGAACTTTAAAAGGTGCCATGTATAAGATGTTTTCCAACAGAGGATCACACGTATAAATTGATATGTTATCAAAACTTATAAGCGATTACAATAACAAGTTTCATAGAACTATCGTGATGAAACCAAGCCAAGTGACTAATAAAAATGAAAAACTTGTATTAAAACGTATAAAAATGAATACTAAACCAAAAATTGAAAAACTAAAGCCTAAAAGGTTTAATGTTGGTGATAAAGTGCGAATAAGCAAATACAAAGGTGTATTTAGTAAAAGATATCTTCCAAACTGGACAAATGAGGTATTTACCGTATTTAAGGTGCAACCTACAATACCAGAAACTTACATTTTAAAAGATAATAAAGGACAATTGCTGGAAGGAGGGTTTTATGGACATGAAATGTTAAAATCAAGAGTAGGTGATGTATATTTAGTTGAAAAGGTGTTGCAACGGAAAAAAGATAAGGTTAAAGTACGATGGTTAGGATTTAATAAGACGGAAGATTCATGGATACCTAAAAAGGATCTAATATAACGGTAGAGCATCATTTTGGGTTAAACCATTACAAAGGATGGAGATAATACCGCAAAAAGACAATTTTACTATTAATAATATAGATGAACTCACAGTGGATGGTTCTCAATTCAATACTGGGAAACACGGTGTTTTGTTACCAAACACGGTGCGTTGTTTGGTTACCGGTCCTTCCAATTGTGGAAAAACAAATGTAGTATTCAATTTGATTACAAACCCTAAAGGCTTACGTTTTAATAATTTATATGTATTTTCAAAGTCACTACAACAACCAAAATATCAGTTATTGGAAAAAATACTCAATAATGTGCCTGAAGTTAAATATTTTAGATTTAACGCAAGCGAAAGTGTCATGCAACCGCAAGAGGCTAAACCATTCTCAGTATGCATATTTGACGATGTATCTTGTGAAAATCAAAATACAATAAGGAATTACTTCGCCATGGGTCGACATAACAACATAGATAGCATTTATATTGGTCAAACTTACAGCAAAATACCGAAACAGCTCATTAGAGACAATGCAAACATGTTAATTGTATTTAAACAGGATGAAACCAACCTAAAACACATATATTATGACCATGTAAGTGCGGATATGCCATTTGAACGATTTAAAGAGTTGTGTGGAAAGGCTTGGGCTGAAAAGTATGGGTTTTTAACAATTATAAAGGAACAACCGCTAAACAATGGTCGATACAGGATAGGATTTGATAAATTTATACTAATACACTGATCATGATGTAAAACATTCATTGTTGTACAACACGTCTTGCTACAAACATGGTTAACCAAGAAAAGTTAATAAAGGAAATAAAATCACTTAGTGATTCTATTCGGGATAAAAACAGAGCATTAAAATTAGGTATTAGCGAAAGGGAGAAATTTCTTGAATCTACTTTTAAACCTATTACTGAACCCTTGAAACAATTAAACAAAAAATTTGCTAAACCCGTTTTGGAAGGAGATGCAATTGCACCTATTACAAAGTTTGAAAGAGAAAATGTAAAATCAGAAGATTTTAGTGATGAAGACCTGGAATCCTCTACATATAGTGGTTTTACCGGTGAAGAACCTGAAAGAGAGCTAGAATCACCAGACTATAGTGGTATAAGAGAATTATATGAAGTAAAAGCTAAAAGAGGACATGAAGATGTATCAACCGCTAGTGAAGAGGAAAAAGAAGAAGAAGCAAGGGAAGGTCCGTCAAACATAAGCTTGTTGGGTGAAAACATTCATAACAAAGGACCTTTAGGAAGGAAATACATGATAAAAATGTTAGCTGGAATAAATCCTAATAAAAACTACCATAGTTATGGAGTAAGATTAACAGAAGAAGGTTTAATGGTTGGTAATAGCCCGGTAAACATTGATGAAGATGATAATATTATTGTTGGTAATCAAAGATATAAGGGCACAAGAGGATTATTTGAATTATTATTTGAAAAAAAGCCTTTAGAATTGTTAGTTAAAGAAGAAGATATGGAAGCATATAAACAGATTTTGGAACACACCAATGCATACAGGAGGAAGTATTTAGCTGACCAACCAGTTTTTAGATCTAGGTCTTTAAAATATAGAGTATTTGTATCCAAGTTAATACCAACAACGAGAAGACAACCAATGCCGATAATGCCAAGAAAACCTGTAAAACGAAGGTTTGTGTCATCCACTTTGGATATAAGTGCTCCAGAACCAAGAAAAAGAAACAAATCTGTTACAGGTACGGGTTTAATGAAGAAACTATATAACACAAATGTGATTTATTACAATAATATCAATAAATTGGTGGATAGAATGAAACTAATACATGAAGCTAAAGAAGCGGGTCATACTGGATTGGAAAACGAATGGGTGGCTTTAGTGGATGAACTCCGAAACCGTGGGGTAATCTCATAAGAATGCGTTACTCCCTAGATTACTATTCAGTTGCACCATGAGTGTCGACAAGTTCGGACGTTACTCCTCGGATGGGTTATATTACGCAAATAATTTAAAAAGAGGTGCTGGTTTACCACAAACACCTGATGGGGATTATGATATAACTAATAAAAGGTTAAAAAACATAAAAGATCCCACAGATGAAAACGATGCAATAAATTTAAAAGTATTAAAAGAAAATATATCACCAACATTAAGACTACAGAAAAACACATATGACGCAGGTAATCATAGAATTGTCAATGTTGGTAAGCCAAATCAAAACGCTGATGCAATAAACAAAGGTTATTTATCATCAGAATTAAAAAATACGTTAAAATTCAATGGAAAAACGTATACTGCTGAAAATAAACGCATATCCAACGTAGATGATCCTAAAGATGCAAAAGACAGCGTAAATAGACGCTATTTACATTCATTAATACCTGAAAAGACAAAAGATGGTTTTTCTTTTTATAAATTTGTTATTAACGATATAGGTTATCCGAAAAATGAAAATGATGCTGTAAATTTAAAATATATAAAAGATCATTGTATTACACGTGATGTAGGAGTTATTGATTGTCTAGGTAATTGTTTAGCGAATGTTAAAGATGGTTCGGCACCATCAGATGGTGCAACAGTGGGTCAAATGATGGAAACCTTAAAACAAGAAACAACCTCTTTTGTAAAACAAGATCAAGTAGTATCAAAGCAAGGGGATGAATTTGTTCAAGGTAATGAAAAATTTAATTTATTAACATACAAAAATAATGCTTGGGATTGCATGGGTAAAGGGTTATCAAATATGAAATTGGGTTATACTGCTCGAGATGCAGCTGCTTTATCACAAACCGTACATCTAGATCCAGATCATTCTTTTAGATTTTTTACATGTAAAAATAAAGTAATAAAAAACTTGCATAATGGAAGAGATCCAAATGATGCTGCAACTGTAGGACAAACATTACAATATGACAGTGCAAATAAAGAGTTTATTTATAATAAGCAAAGATTTAAATTAATGGATGTAAATGATTATCAAAATATATTAATTGCAGATCCAAATTCATTTAGCGGATTTAGAAAATTGTCTGGTGAACAATTTATTCATAAAAATCATGTATTTCGAAATGAATCAGACGGAGCATTAGTTAGTGGAAATTTTAAATACTTTAAATGTCCCGGGAGCGATGAAAATGTAACTGATAAAGACTAAGAATTTGTATAAAAACTGATACGGGTTAGACATCGAGACTAATATTATAAAAATGGGTTACACTCTAGAATGTTATTCAGTTGCACCATGAGTGTTGACAAGTTCGGACGATATTCCTCGGATGGATTATATTACTTTAATACTTTAAAAAGAGGTGCTGGCTTACCACAAACACCTGATGGAGATTATGATATTAGTAATAAACGGTTAAAAAACATTAATGATCCCACAGATGAAAATGATGCAATAAATTTAAAAGTATTAAAAAAAGAGATATTACCAACACTGAAACTAGACAAAAACACATATAACGCGGGTAATCATAGAATTTCCAACGTCGGTAAGCCAAATCAAAACGCTGATGCAATAAACAGAGGTTATTTATCATCGGAATTGAAAAATACGTTAAAATTCAATGGAAAAACGTATAATGCTGAAAATCGACGTATATCTAACGTAGCAGACCCTGTAGATGAAAAAGACAGCATAAATAGACGTTATTTACATTCTATAATACCTGAAAAGACAAAAGATGGGTTTTCTTTTTATAAATTTGTTATTAATGATATAGGTTATCCAAAAAATGAAAATGATGCTGTAAATTTAAAATACATCAAAGATCATTGTATTACCCGTGATGTAGGAGTTATTGATTGCCTTGGTAATTGTTTAGCGAATGTAAAAGATGGTTCTGCATCGTCAGATGGTGCAACGGTGAAGTGAAGGAAACTTTAAAACGAGAAACATCTGGTTTTGTGAAACAAAACCAAGTAGTAACACGACAAGGAGATGTATTTGCACAAGGAAATAAAAAGTTTATTTTACTTGAAGAAAACAATAATGTTTGGGATGGTAAAGGAAAATTATTGACAAATTTAGGTATTGGTGAAAAGCCTGGTAATGCTGTTACTTATGAACAAATAATACAATTAGAGCCAAATGGAAAAAAATGGTAGAATTGTGATAACAAACGATTAACAAATGTTGCAGACCCTGATTATGCTGATAACGCTGTAACTGTTAATTTTCTTGTTAAAGTAATAGGTAATTTATTATTTGATATGCATAATTATATTGCAGCTGGACAACATAAACCTATTGATGAAAAAATGAGAAATACATGGATTAAACAAGAAATTCTTTATAAATACTTTTTTAATCGTAACACACAAAAGTTTAGATCATCAGATTGGGGTACTTTTGATATTTAATTAAATAACATCATAAATTACATCATTTCTGTGCAACCTATCATAGAGGTAACACATAGGTTACGCTTTTCGAATATAAAAGACAATCATGACGTTTCATTACACCAGTCCATATCGAGACACTATACGGAAAGGAGGCGGTATCACGTCCACAGCGGTTTCTCTGTTAAGTAAAGCTTTAAATCGTATTCCAGTAGGATCTATCGTAAATAGAGCAATAGACGCTTTACCATACGAATTTCACATACCGGGAGGTTATCAGTATTGCGGACCAGGAACTAAATTGAAAAAACGACTGGAAAGAGGTGATCCAGGTATAAATAAGTTAGATCAGGCTTGTAAAGAACACGATATTGCATATTCCACGTTTACCGATTCAAAAAATAGGTCAATCGCTGATAAAAAGCTAGCAAATATAGCTTGGCAACGAGTAAAGTCTAGTGACGCTAGTATTGCAGAAAAAGCAGCAGCTTTAGCGGTAACAGCAGGTATGAAGGCTAAAACAGCGGTAGGAGGTGGTAAAAGGAGGGGTAAGAATAAAAAAGGATCAACCATGAGGAAACATGGTGGTAATATTAGACTAAAAAGACGTTCTCCGAGGAAAAATAACAAAAAACCGACAATATGGTCAATGGTAAAAAACGGGGCTGGTCTATACCTAAGACCGTATCGTGCATATTAAATAAAAGAAATCAATTGGTTATACCACATAAAGCGTTGACTAATGTTGAATTATTTAAATATATTTCCTGTTTAAAAATACCATTTTTCCGCGGAGTATTTATGAAAGACAGTTTACCAAAGAAAATATGGAAAAATGAGACTGGAATCGTGAATTTGGATAATACTGAAGGGCCCGGCACCCATTGGGTGTGTTATAAAAAACTAAATAGCAATGTATATTATTTTGATAGTTTTGGAAATTTGCCACCACCTAAAGAACTTGAACATTACTTTAAATCTGCTAAAAACATATATTACAACTATAAAAGAGAACAACCTGATAATACTTCAATATGCGGCCATTTATGTTTGGAATTCCTAGCTAAAAGTATCAGTCACTATTGAGATGTCTTCCTATACGGTATCATTAACAGGAAAATCGTCCACTTTACGAAGTATCCTTTTTCCAGCGTTACGCTTGCAAAAAGGAAGATTTTGGGAGGCAGCACTGTTAGATTTTACAACTTACAACTCTATTCCCAATGTTACGGAAGGTAAAAATAACTTATTGCATTATTATAAAGGAAAAGATGCCAGTGGTAAGTTTACAGACTTAGAAGAGTGCAGTTTACCCACAGGTTCTTATGAAATTGATCATATTAATGAATTTTTGCAAAATAAAATGGGAAAAGACAATATATCGCTAAAAGGTAATAATAATACAATGAAAGCTGAGCTTACTTCAAAATATTATATAGATTTCACAAAGCCAAACTCAATTGGTGATTTATTAGAATTTCCCAAAGATGGAGCAATTTTAGAACCAAATAAAACACATTCTGGTAAACAAACTGTAACAATATTAAAAGTCAATAGTATAGACATAACTTGTAACATTATACAAGGAGCTTACAGAGATGGAGCAAATACTCATATAATACATACTTTTTACCCAAGTGTACCGCCTGGATTTAAAATTGTTGAAAAGCCACAAAACCTGGTATATCTACCGTTGAACACCACTTTCATTTCATCGTGTTGAACGTATTGGATCAAGACGGTAACTTGATAGATTTCCGAGAAGAGCCTATTACGGTTAGATTACATTTAAAATCGACACTTTAATACAAAACCATGGGTTTAACATTTAAAAGCGAACAACCTACGGGAAACCGCATTAGTAGCTCTTCAGCTGTGGAGGAGTTAACACGCGAAAACATTCGTTTTTTAGAGAGAATTGGATTAAAATTAACCGATTATGGATATACTGGATATAGCGCAGGGTCCGACATTCGACGAAACCCTATGGGAAAAAGAATATCACACCCACAACCCTTACACTTCATCAAAATTAAACAATAACGATGAAATTCGTATTCCCATACAAAATCAGGACATTTACACACTACCATGTGAAAGTTACTTATATATTGAAGGAAAAGTTACTAAAAAGGACGGTACTACTACTGGTACAACAGTTCCATTTATAAATAATCCCATGGCTTTCCTGTTTGATGAAATTAGATATGAAATATCAGGTGTAACAGTTGATTCCACTAAAAAAGTAGGTATTGCAACAACTTTAAAGGGATTAACATCTATATCACCTAATGAAACCAATCTAATACAACCTGCAGGATGGGTTTTACCTGCAAAAGACACAATCACTCCAGATACAAATGGAAATTTTGATTTTCATATTCCATTACGTTTGTTGCTTGGTTTTGCTGAAGATTATAGAAAAATTATATTAAATGTTAAACAAGAATTAGTTTTGTTGAGATCTTCTAACGATAAAGACATTATTAAAGCCCCAGACGGTACAACAGATGCAACTTTAGAATGGAAATTAACATTAGACAAGATTGTATGGAGAGTTCCGCATGTTAAATTAGCTGATGAGCATAGAATGCTACTATTAAGAAAATTAAAGGCTGATCGTGATATTGTAATTCCTTTTAGAAGTTGGGAATTTCATGAACATCCCAGCTTACCAGCTACGGATCGTCACACTTGGACTGTTAAAACATCTAATTATGTGGAACGAGCCAGGTATATTATATTTGGTTTACAAACAGGCAGAAGAGACACCATCACCAAACATGCAGGCCAATTTGATCATTGCAACTTGAAAAATATTTAAGTTTATTTAAATTCACAATTTTTTCCATACGATAATTTAAATGTGTCATTCGCTAATAAAAAGTACAGCATATTGTACGATATGTATGCAAGATTCCAAAGTTCATATTACGGTAAAACAAATGCACCTTTACTATCACCAGAAAAGTACTTAGATGGTTACCCGATAGTTGTAATCGATTGTTCTAAACAGAATGAATCGGTAAAATCATCAAGTGTGGATATAAAAATAGAAATGGAATTCAACGCGGCTATACCACCTAATACAACTGCATACTGTTTAATTCTACATGATAAAATCGTAACATACACACCTTTAACTGGAATTGTTAAAAATGTATTGTAAAAAACCGGTTTTGTTACATTCCAATGCATTCCGCGAGTATAAAAGCAGAGTGTTCAGGTCGCTCCTCATCAGTTTGTTGCCTGTTCTTCTATGGGTAGCATCTTATTCAATATGGCTTCTAATAGTGGTACACAAGAAAATGTAGTAGATATTGAGAAGGAGATATCCGACTTTTTAGATCTTCAAGGTCAACCGGAGGGAGATGAACACAACGCTTGCGGACAACTCCACGGCAGTAATAATGTTGAGGAAAAAGGTAAAAGAAGAAAGAATGCACCGAAGAAGAAAAGGGATATTGAAGATAATATTTCTCCTAACATATTGAGTGAGGTATTTTTGCGAATATTTTATCCAATCTCATCCAGTTTGGACAAAAGTGTTTTAATCGGTGTTATGAAATCGACGGATTATTCACCTACTGTAATTTTGACTCATGGACCCAAAATGATTTTGTTCACCGATAGTGCTTGGGAATCTTTTATAAAGCACTTGCATCTGCTAGAATGCTATTTAACTAGTAACATGTATGGAAGAAAGACAAGAGTAGGACTTTTGGATTCAAATGTGGAAATTGATATTATAAAGAATCGTGGTGACCATCAATTGCGGTTTAGAGACACAACAAGACATGATACCAAGATTCAACTTAATCGAGAAGAGTTTTTTATTCTAACCTGTGCAACTGAACCAATAACAAGATACTTGAGACAACTAGTGTTTTCAAGTTCTATTATTAAAGATTATTTGGAAGACACTTTGGACAAACAACCGGACGCACCTATATTGTACGGACCTGTGGATACTTCTATATTTAATAGGGTTCCTCATGAAGTACAAATGTGGAGACAGTTGGAAAAATACGCTCAACTACATACGAAATCAGTAAAACAGGAAGAAGAGGAAGAAGGAGGAGAAGAATCAAGTGTTAGTGATGAAAATGAAAACAAGGAGAATGTAAAGATGGAAACTTAGATGACAATGGTTGGTTTTTAAAACAATATCAAAGACTTTGTGGGGTTAGGCCTACCGGGGACGGTGCCCACGTTAAATATACACCAACGCGCCAACAACTGTACGGCCTGGTATAAAAGTCGTACCTACCGTGGTGTGGAAATCAGTTGATCTTTGGACTTCGTTATGAGCAGACGAGTGGCCTTCGCAATGGACAAGGAAGAAGAACAAGTAAAGTCCAAACCTGGTATAATTGAGTTCCAAGCGTTTCGGGGTAATGACGATAGATTTATCATAAAAGAACTTGTGTTTTTCGACGTCAATACAAGTGTTCCATATACATTTTTGTTCAAACCACCATGTTCTTATTCATCATTAACTAGCAAAGCCGCTACTACCAACAGGTGGATTTCAAAATATTTCCATCATATCGATTGGTATGATGGTTTTGCAAGTTACACAGACTTGTATCACATCATGCATCAGTTTTCAAACAGGTTTACCAATATTTATACAAAAGGACTGGAAAAGAAGAGATGGATTGAAGGATTTACTCATGTTCCGGTTAATGATGTGGACTTGGATAAAAACTACAAGTATACGATGGAAAATGTTTGTATTTGTACTAAAAGTCCAGAACATGAAAAAGATAGACATTGCGCTTTAAAAAACGCCTATAAACTCGCATCTTACCTTCAAAGTGGGGAAGTGGGGAGTGGTGGGGGTGACGGGGGTTATATAAGTGAGGAGCAGACTGGGACCTGGCATGAGTATTACTCGAGATTCCGAGACGACAACATCTCCCAGCAAGAAGACGAAGAAGACAATTTTTAACTCAACCATGGCATCTCACCAGTTCCTGCAAACTTTGGTTGAGCAGTTCAATGCTCACTCCAAATCTACCATACTACCTGTCAAGAAGTGTTCCGAACTTAAAGATGAGAAGCACTACATTATCCACGCCATGAAGAAGATGGAGACTACAATTGGAGAGGCCATCTGCTGCAGTCTTAGCGAGGCACCGTTCACTCCGGGGGATGAGCCCAAGTTCCAAGTCTACCTGCCGAAACGATTCGTCCATCTCCTCCAGAACGAGGATCTGCGCTCCATCCAACCCGGCTGTCTCTACCTGGTTTCCCACGGTTGCACGGGTAGCAATTCCACCGAGTTGACCATCCACATCGCCGACAAGCAGCAGTGTTAGATTTAAGTTTTACTGTTGTACATATGTTATTGTAATGTTTTATAGATAAATAAACCATAAAAGACAAAAAAAAAAACAAAAAAGAATCAAAAGACAAAAAATGCAACATATCAATATGTGAAGTTTGTCACATATTGATATGTTGCATTTTTTTTTTAAACTTCGCGGGTGACCTTGACCTTTGACCTTTGCATTTCACAGTTACCCCCACCACCAAGCTAAAGGTCAAACCTGCTTCGATGCAAACACCCCCACCACTTTTTCATAGTACCCCCAAGCGCTGTGCCTCAGCTTCATTTCAACTCCAACGGTCAACCGTACAACATCAAGATGTCTCTCAATGTAAGTTGTGCTAGTTACGAGGAGGTTACCATTAAGACTCAGCAGGAGCTGAACGACTTGTACAAGGAGTTGCAGCTGATGGTGGCGCGAGGCTACCGTATAAATGTGCAAGTCTACGCTTGCAATATACGCAATCTCCGACACCCAAAAGAAGAGTCTGAACATTACTCTTCTCCAGCGACTTCATCACCGGCGTCCATGAAGACTGAAGCGAGCCAGACTTTGGATTATTTCAGCTGACTAACAGTTGTCTTTCTTCTTCTTACCATTGTAGAATATGTTTATTTCTTTATTATATTAAAGATGTAAAAGAGAAAAAAAACACCTATCTTGTTACTGACATATGTACTCAGTAACAAGATAGGATTTTTTAAAACACAATTTGGATGACCTTGAAACTTCCCCCACCACTTTTTCCCACTTTTTTATAGTACCCCCAAGCGCTGTGCCTCAGCTTCATTTCAACTCCAACGGTCAACCGTACAACATCAAGATGTCTCTCAATGTAAGTTGTGCTGGTTACAAGGAGGTAACCATTAAGACTCAGAAGGAGCTGAACGATTTGTACAAGGAGTCCGAAAAGGAGGTTGTCAACAAAACCGATGATCAACAATTGTGGGACTCCTCTATTACAGAAAAGGAATTACATGCAGCCGTCGAAGCTGTCGAGGAAAAGGAAAAAAACCTCAGGCAGCTCTGGTTGGCTCAGATGGATATTTGCGGATCTGTGCCGCGTGATGATTTTGAACTTCAATGTCAGATGGCGATTACCCAGCAACTAGAAGAAGCCGAAAAGGAGCTAAAGAGTGGAGGTACTATCCAGGCGGAGGTGAAAACTGAGAAACATGAAGAATATAACGAATATGATGATTAAACGTACTGTTGATCCCAATCCTTTTAGTTTAAGTGGTTATGTTATAAGTAAATAGACAAGGTTTCCTTTTTTTAAAACCCAATTTGGATGACCTTGAGATTTCCCCCACCACTTCCCATATACCTAGAGTGCGCAGGGCCAGACAGTCAGTCGCTCGGTGTCCATCGTAGGGGGGGGTAGTTCAAGGTCACAACACTTCTACAACTTTGAGGTCATCACACTTTAACTCTGGGACGGGATCAACTTGTAGTATTTCTGTGTTTTTACTCAAGGTCATCACACTTTAACTCTGGGACGGTATCAACTTGTGGTATTTCTATGTTTTAACTCAAGGTCATCACACTTTAACATGTAACTTTAAGGTAGCACCGAAACGGTGCTACCCGGCTTGACATTTTCAAGTTTCCCGGGGTCATCGCAATTTCCCCCACCACTTCCCATATACCTAGAGTGCGCGGGGCCGGACAGTCAGTCGCTCGGTGTCTGTCGTAGGGTGCGCATCGCGGTTGCAGTAATGGTCGAATGGGGGCTTCTGGGCCAGTTCGAGGTCACCCGAGCGGTGTCACATGACGGTTTAGGCAGAGTAACGTTGCAAACTTCAAATTTCCTCGGCACTTTTGCTGTTTCTCATCGCAAATTCGCTCCAAGTCGTCAAGGTCATGGTAACTGTGACTAAAACTCGGAGCGTAGTGCGAGAAACAGCAAAAGTGCCGAAAAATTTTAGGTTTCAGCGTGACCTTGACCTTTTGTGACATCAATGACGTCATCTTGGTGACGTAAGGGGTGATGACGTCATCGGCACGTCATTTCTGTGACGTCATGGGTGTGACGTCATGGATGTGACGTCATTGGTGATGACGTCATCAATGATGCAATCGATGACGTCATCGATGAGGTCATTGACCTCGATGACGTCATCGATGACGTCATCGCTCGGGTGACCTTGAACTGGCCCAGAAGCCCCCATTCCCCACTACTCACTTTTGATCGGTCTCTCAAGTTTAAAAGCCACTTACAAAATACGGCAGCTAAAGTGAGAACCTGGACTAACATTGTCCATCACCTTGCTGGCTCCACATGGGGAGCTAACGCACAAGTTCTGCGAACCACTGTTCTGTCATTGGTATAATCAACTGCTGAGCACTGCGCTCTTGTGTGGTAAAATAGTGTGCATGTTATAGAGATCGACATCCAGCTAAACAAGACCATGAGAGCTATTAATGGTACACTCATGGCAACCCCTGTACCCTGGCCCCCGGTGCTGTGTCATATCGCTGTGTGAAAAACATTATACATAAATTAAACAAACAATAATATTAAATTAAATTAAACACTGTGATTATAAAAGCAGTACAAAATATTATTAACCTTTGACAACAAGTACAAAAGTAGTCGGATACTTCAGACAAGGATTGTTCGCTGGTTGTATTGTGCGACTACTACAGTGAGCACGAGCAAATACAAAGTAGTCGACGGAGTTAGTATATAATAGTCTTAGCAGTAATCCTAGTCGATTATTTAAAAAAATCGTTGTGGATAATCACCATGCTCAACACTTCATCAATCACTCTATGTCCTTCGAGATGGCTAATCTTGTGACGAAAAGTTTGACATCCAACTTCATTGATATCACTGCACAAGTGTAACGTTAGATGGTGAAAACAATTAAAAGTTTTATAATGTTTATAAAAAATGTCAACAGTACAAACCACAAGGTACTTTAATGGTATGATACGGAGTGTAAATTACGTTGTTTAAAAAAATTCTCTATATGGGTATTGTATTACAAAATTAAATTAAGTGATATAATTTTAACGTCTCACTTACTCTTTTTCACCAAACAAGTGGGAAATTAATATAAAACAATTAAAATCAAATAAAACTGTAGTTTTAAAATTAACATTTAATAACCTAAGCTGTTTAGGCACACTAATATAATTGGAACATGTATGTGGAATATTGAGAGCATTATTGTTATTAGTTAAATGGATAAAAGTTAATGATTTGACGATTATTGTTGTGGCTACTAGAACTAATTGCCTCGTACCACTAATTATGCACTATGAAGGGTTGTTCATGTTTATAATGGACATATTTAACTGCATCTGAATTAGTAACACATAAAAAACGTGTATTTAAAGTACTTAAACGTAGTTAAGTATTTTCCATAAAATAAAAATAAATTTATTTTTTATCACTCTGCACGAAATTAGCCTGTTTTTTGTTCTGTCAAGAGTACCAAAAACTTTTTTTTCCTAGGACTGAATAATCACCTGGAATATATTTTAGGTTCTAGAACTGAAAAGTCAGCTTTTTTCTGAGTGTTATATATTAGTTTTTTATGCAGAATAGTGAAATTCAAATTTTATATTAAAGTATTGTTTGAAAATATTAGAAATGTGTACACTGTATATTACTCACTTTGTAAACATAACATAAAAAATTTTACTTTATAGTCAATATTTTTAACAATTAAAAGTGTAATTCTGCATTATGATAAACAAATTTGTTCATCACTCGGAGCCAAAGTGTCTTTTTAGTGCTTAACCGTTTTTAAACCCTTGCCTACTAAAAAAGCCACTTTTGCTCCTAGCGATGAAAACTACTATTTAACCATATGTTTGAAACGTCAATTAAATAGAATATATGTTTTTATTTTCCTTCATCAAGTTTGATTGGCGAAAAGCTAAACGGGGGATTGGAAAGCAAATTATTTAAAATCCAGGTCAAAGAAGAGAAACAAACATATCCTCTGTTCCGGATAATTCGGCTAAGAAAATCCTCTTGTTTGGATCACGTTATGCATTTCAGACGGAAATCCCCTTCCCTGTTGAATTAATACATATCGTCTTATTCCAAAACTCCTATAACATATTATTACCCTTAGAAGCGTGATAAGATAAAGGAGTAAATTGTCATTAATGAAATGAATATAAAATTTTTAATCGAAATTTAAACCCTATTAAGCACGTACCTGCCATAATGTAAGCACAATAGCAAAATAAACATTGTGAGCAGTACATACAGCAGTTGTCTTCGTCGTCCCAGTAGCCCAAGCAGTCGACATGGGCGTCGCACAGGAGGGAGTTGTTGAGGCAGGGGCCGTTCTTGCACTTAAACCTGCCTGGTGGACACTCCCACATCTCTGTAACATGATTCCCCTGTGAGACATATTGAAAAGCAAGTTCTAATTGTTCAAAGCAGCAAAGTAAAGTAATTAGGGCCATTTTATTTACTATTCCCGTCAGGACTACTTATTAAAAACAAAAACAACATCTTCATACACTGCAGTCTATTGAACAACACGACTTTATAACAGCTCAAGTTTGTGGATGTGACATATTGTCTTTAAAGAATGAAATGTGTTAAGGGGCCGGTTTCGTTGAAGAAGGATATTCCATTCCATTTCCATTTTGTTTGAGGCTCCTCCCATAAGGACTAGGTCCTTATGGTGGCTCCCCCTACCCTCACGGGCGGCCCGTAACTAGCGTTAGAAATACCGGAACTGTCTTGCGACAAGGGGAGTTATGGAAACAAGTGCTCCAAATCACATTAAGGCGGATTAGACCCCCACAAAACCCGGAATTCATTAGGCCTGTGGTACTCAACCGGCAGTGAACACAAAATCGACAAACCGCTGTGAGTGTCAGTGGCAGCACTATCCAAGCTACTTCTCAAGTTGAAGAACTACAAAAGACATATTTTTTAAATATCAGCCTCGAGTAATATTTTTAAGAAAATATTAAAGTGGCTTAGGATTATTCTATTCCTTGTGTTCGCCGGCCGACAAAACAAAAGTCCCAATATCTACAAGATTTCACCTAATTTCAATGCACAAATGATCGAATGCTAATATCAACTCGGCTATTTTGTCAGGTCCAGTTTTAACATTTTTGTCTCAGAAAAATATAATTCTCACCCATGGCTACCCATGAAGTGCTAGACACAGTTTATAGAAGTGATAAGTACGTTTCTGCCCTACTCACCGCAGTGTCGCAGGTTGGACAGGTCAGCACATCCGGTCCTGGGCACCCCCGACACCAGGCACCGCAGCGCCGCGTCCACGCATTGGCCAGAGTCGCACGTAAACTGGCCACCATCGCACTCCGTTGGCTCTGTAGGTGTGATATGTATGTATACTCACCACAGTGGCGCAGGTTGGACAGGTCAGCACATCCGGTCCTGGGCACCCCCGACATCAGGCACCGCAGCGCCGCGTCCACGCACTGGCCAGAGTCGCACGTAAACTGGCCACCATCGCACTCCGTCGGCTCTGCCTCACCATACAATACTGGTTAGGTTTACGAATAATATACGTAAATTACAATAGTGCATACAGAAACCATATTCCCCTCACCTTTAATGAAACTTATATTCAAAGTCCTTGTAATGAGGGAGTAAAACGAGACGTTGTCTACCTAGAAGATAAATTACTACGATGTAACACGAATTGTTTAAGCATTCCCAGAAATAAAATACCCTTTCGAAGGGGAGGTTACGTTAGGGTATGGTAGGGTTGGTAAGAGTGTTGTTTAGGGTTGTTAGGTTAGGCCGATTATGTTGGGATTGATGTTTAATACAACTTCACAAAACTTGATTGAGTATATTCCTTAACCCAACAAAGAGGATAATTATGAAAGCAACTACTATAATAACCACAAACTGAGCAGACTATGTTTAGGTACGGGATGCGATAAAATTACGAGAGTAAACCAGCTTTTGTTGAA
Source organism: Neoaliturus tenellus (assembly GCA_030545055.2). NCBI lineage: Eukaryota > Metazoa > Arthropoda > Insecta > Hemiptera > Cicadellidae > Neoaliturus > Neoaliturus tenellus. The sequence goes on along the minus strand of CM061534.1, from coordinate 203,318,057 downwards.
AGATAATATAATTACATTCAGGAAGAAAAACTGGAATTCATATAAAAATTATTTTAGAATAGTCTCTTAGCTTCACACAAAATAAAGATTAGTTTAAAACAAATGGAAAGCCAGAAAAGTGGTGTTAGCGAATTAAGGGAAAAGTCCCCATCTCAAATCAATTTTCATCAAACAGTAATAAAAAAGGTCCTAATATAAGGGTTTCTTCTGCATGTATAATTGATTAAAATATTGTCAATACTACAAGTATTATATGACATTATATGACATTTTTTCCAGCTTATATACAAATGGAAAAAAATAAACGCTATTTGATAAAATGCTCTAGTAAATGTACAGGACTGCACAAAAAAATCTAATTAAGCATAATATTGTTTTCATGTGAATTATAAATAGTATAAAGGCTATTACGTATTAATTTTATATGCAAAATATTAAACCAAATATTTACCTTTATCAACAAGTTTTTATGTTATAAGCGTCTATGTATAGCTTATATTATTTTAACACGCACAAAAATTTCATTCAAAAAGTTCAATTTACAGGAAACGTACGTATAGCTGTAAAGTAAATATTATCATTAAGGAAATGTTTCTGTATTTGTTGGCTAAATCATTAACAAACAAAAAAGAAATTATCCAAATGTTGGCATTCATAATGTATTATTTTTTGGGCAGTCGATTTGCAATATTATTTGTTTATTAATAGTGGCATTAAGGAAAAAAAGTATTACAAATTTTAGTATCAGAGTTTTTACGTTTTATAAAGAGCACGTTAGTTTTTACATATTTATTAGATGGTTATTTTAGTCAGAATGACACTAAAAGCATTCGAGTTTTATAAGCAAAATGTATGAATTGAATACTGGAGGATGTAATAACCGGTCAGTTTCAACAGTTATGAAACTCTTTCCACCGACACAGTTGTAACTGTTGTAACTGTTACACAGTTGTAACTGTTGAAAGAGTCAAAAAGAATTAATTCAAACACATTGATGGAAGGTTAAACGTTGCGCCTCGTTTTTCAGATCTTTTTTTCAATTACATCTTTTAAATCTTGGTTCACAATTATTAAATGTTTTGTAAATTTCATAATGTTTATTTACCTTGATAAATTTTTAGCCATAGTTCAGTATGTCATAAATCGATGTCACAAGTATTTGGCTTAGAATATAAAATAATTAGACAGTGTAGCAGTTTAAAATGGACAAATTCTTTATTTTCAACAGCAATATACTCATATCGTTAAGGATATCGTTGTATTTGGTATACCTTTACTTAACACTGTAAACATTATTGTTCTGTTTTAAAATGTAATGAAATAATATAAATATAAATATCGATAAGGCTCTTTGGATAAGGACGAATAAGGACGTACTACAATAAATAATAATAGGTTACAATACCTTTACGTCTTCAATCGAAAAACATTTGCCTTCAGATGACTAGTTTCGGGACGTACTCCCATTTTCAAATCTGGACTGGTCGTTGGCCGGCCACACGAGAATCGCTATTAAATGTTTTTATTTTGTACGTTTGTTATGTCCGTGTTGTGTGTAGTAAGTGTAATGTGTTTTTTTTTAATTTGTCGAAAACTGACAGTGTTTTTTTTTAAATTTTTACGCAAGATTTGAAAATGGGACGTACGGCCCGAAACTAGTCATCTGAAGACAAATGTTTTTGGATTGAAGACGTAAAGGTATTGTAAAATATTATTATTTGTTGTCATCATCAATCCAGGGGCAAACGTGAATAGACGTACCACAGTCTAGTTCGTCGGAGCCGTCCGGACAGTCAGTGTAGTCGTCGCACCACAGCGAGTCTGGTAGACACTGCCCTCCGGAGTGGCACTTGCTCGTACCTCCCCTGCATTGGAACTCTCCTTTGGACAAAACATGAGTCGGGTCACATTATGAAACAACACTAGTCATATGACTCTACCTTTCAATGTCAAGTCCGTAATATTATCGATAATCCGCTTTAACGACCCTTATTATAACGTAATGGCAGCGGCCGTAGCTCAGTGGTAGAGCTCTGGGTTATCACCCAGCGGGCCCGGGTTCAAATCCCGGCTCGGGGACAAAAAGATCGTTCGGCCGCTCCCGTGGTTCGGAAGTCACGTTAAGCCGTTGGTCCACCTGCATAGAAAACAAAAAAGTGCAGGCATTTCAGGCGAGGAGAACTATCAGTTAATTGCTGATCTCCCTCCACTAAAAGCCATACGATAATTATTATTATTATTATAACGTAGGTATGGAATATCATAGCATGATTTGAATATTGACTTTGCTGACGTAGGAAAACGCTGGGTAAGGTGAATGTCACTATATGTGTATTGCAATAGATTTTATATTGATAACAGTTTTGTTCATAAAAATTCACCTTTACTCATAAATAATAGGTTTATGATTTTAATACAGCACTCATGTACCGGTAAATAAAACTAACAGAAAATGATGTTTTATTAAACAAACAAGTGTAAAAAAGTTAATGAAACGATTGCGTCATGAACGGCTTTAATCCAAGCGTGAAATGTTAGTTGTAACACAAGCGAAGCGTGTTATAAACATCTCACAAGGGGTTTAAAGAACGAATAGGATCGTCGTTGGCCATACAATTTCAAACAAAAAATTACCCAATCAAAATAATATCTTAAATTTAAATTATTATTATTTTAAATATGTTTTCAATACAAATTGTAAAGTTAAACTTTTTTTATTTTATATTTTATTAGATAATTAATCTTTAATAACAGAGTTAAAAATTCTCTGTTAGTTTAGATGTTTTTAGCTTTTTATAATGGAATTTCGACTTCCAGATTACAAATGAATGCAATTAATGTTTCAAATCATTGATTTGTGGTAATCAAATTGTTACGACAGCAAAGATTGGAACAGAATAAATCAGATTATTTCAAACATCAATTGTTAACATTTTATTTAGGAATCACGGACGATTAAAAATGAATAACGCACAATGATCACATAAAATTAATTAACAATTGGGCGTAGTTTTAATTTCACCAAACTTATTTTAGTCCCGTATAATAATGTTTAACATTTTATGAGATAGTTAGTTAATTACATCAAGGTAAGAAAAAGGTTGTTGGAAATATTAAAAAAATAGGTTCACTCATAATCTAAAAAACTGAAATAACTCATTACCGGGATTTGGAATCTGATCCCGAAACATCGTAAATTTGTTTTTACTAACCAGTGATGGAAAATGTCCGTAATAATTTACCAACAACATAAACTCACCATCACCAACAATGAATTTAAAGCAAAGAACAGGATGTTTAGCTTCATAATTGCTGTTAGGAACCATAACTATCATAAGCGAAGGAATGTCGGAAATAGTTAAGATTTTTTATACTACGTTGTATTAACCGGTTGGATATTTTCAATTAATATTTTCAAGGGGTTTTAATGAGATTGTGTGAGGCAATAGATATAACAAACCCCGTGGCCAAACAACACCACGCGTCCGAGTCTCAAGAGAGTAAAAGTAAACTCGGGATCGGTTGATCAAAAGTGTCCCGCTATTGGTGCAGATCTGGCCTCCCGATGACACGGTATCCAAGTGTCACCTAGGTTGTAATGTGATTTGGGCCTTTCTTAACTATTTGTCAAGCAGCATGATACTTTAACAAGTTATAAAATTTTAGATGTAAAATGTTATGTCTTAAAAACCAAAAACAAGCATTTATAGAATGCAATTTAGTATGTTACCTGATATCACATTTAATAATTTTTTATGAATGGTAAGAAATTTCTAGTAAAAGTTATTGTATTACATATAGTGTTTGATTGACTAAAGCAACCAATTTCAATTGCAATTTTCATTATTTACTCCAAAAAGTGGCGATTACCATCGAGTTATTCAATTGGAAAACCATCCCAAAATAGGAAAAAATAAATAAAGAGAAACTTAAATCAAATTTTCTTCTAATTTTTTTTTTTTAATTTGTATTTCATCATCCATTTTTGCAATATGCGAAGGTAAAAACTGAAAAAAACATACTTCTAAATTACGATTGATTCATTATTGGATTGATTCATTACATTTATACATAACTATTGGATGAAATACATAATTATTTGAAGTCATAATTTATCAGTTGACATTTTTTTATTTTACGGTTACAGAGCTGCGAACAATTATTATAATTTTCAATCCCACAAGAATAACGTGGGGCAGACTTTCAATTCCTGTATTTCCAAAACCATTCAGTAAAATGCAAAAGAGCCAAGAATAAAAATGTATTACAATGATGTTTACCATACCAACATCCATCGATGATGATATTACAAATACAGTAACATCATAAAGAGTTACAATATAATGATATTAATTTATGGGTATAAAATTGAAAAGTTTCTTTTAAAGTAGGCCACCATATTAAAAAAATGATGGATAAAATAAAAATTTTACAATTACAGCTTGAAGTGATATAAACATTAGAGTTAGTTGCCTTTTGATGTTAATCAATCCCTCTGATAGTTTTCGAATAAAAGAACTAGCACACTTAAATGACTCACTATGTATTTACTTTGATGTTACTAATTGTAAATTCTAAATACGTTAGATTTATTTATTCCACGAACGGTAGCAACCTATTTACAGAATTACAAAATAACAATGCATACAACATATTGACATCGACAAAGACTGCTCCGTACAAGTAATAATAAAATTAAAATTCAATTAAGTGCTAGTAATTATATAGGAGAGAACAATTTTAGAACAAAATTACTCTACAAGTAGAAAATTTCAAATGTAATTATTAGAGTTCACTTTGATTGGACGGACCGCAAGTTATTGTTGAACTGGGAGATCTGGTCCCCTGACTCTTGAGCACTCGGAGTTGTTTGGCCACGGGATTTACCTTTTATATTGCCTCGCAAGCTCATCAAAGTTCCTTGAAAAGGATTAATGGTAAAAATCCAAGTCAGAGCATAACAAACATAAAAATTACATTCTGTTGACCTCCTAAAATTATCACTCTATGCTGCCTTATTTTATTTTATCGCTTTGTGTTATTTGTTTTAAATCTACATGATTCTAAAATTAACAGTTTAATTTTTTAATCAATAGGAAGTTTTATAAAAATATCATATCTTAATGATTTTTCATTGATTTACATCCTACAAAAAAATTATTATAATATAAACATAGAAACAATTATTTAAGCATATTATGGTTTTGTTTGCTAATATTCCTTGTGAAATTATATGAAAAAATTACAGATTTTAAATCAAGAATTCCATGAAGAAAACTATTGACGTTAAAAGCACTAGCCATAAGTATAGTGATTATATCATGTACATTTGTTCTATTTCGAAATCACAGATTTTAATACACCCTTGATACCAAAACATCGTGACTATTAGTGACCCCGCTAAAGGAATTTCATTGATTAATCTATGCAATTAAAAAACCGTAATAACAAATTGATGATGGGTTTTTACAATATTTGAATCTAAATTAATGTTCAACACTATTTGAAATGTATTGTACAATAATTTTACAAAAAGATAATTTATATCCGTCTTGATTGATTTTTCTTCAATTTAATTGTATTATTTAATTTCATTTCCTGGTTAAAAACTAAGTCAAGTAACCAAATTATAGAAAACTTCAAATTTTGTAGAAATACTTGCAATTTTTTTATGACAATCATAAGAACTTTCAAAAGATCTGAAACAAAAAACTAATGAATACTACTCATATAAAAGTTTATTATGAGTTTAAAATAATTTAAACCAAGTAAAGTGTAATATGTGAGAGGATTTTTAATACAAATTATTTTTTGTAACGCAGTTCCTTCCTCTAAGTTTTTAATGTGTTCTTAGGAGGAATCCTTGTGAAATATAGGTTTTATTCTTATAGTTTATTTATTCAACTAAATTTTTTGTATGAGCTGTACAGTATTCATATCGTAATAAACAGCATGCTTTTTATTATCGTGCAATCAGAGCAAATCGATACACTATTTGATGTGTACTTGTAAACTTTTCATCATCAATGTCCTGGGGATCTTTTAAAGGGTAGGATGTCCAGGGATATTAAATTCTGATCCATTGACAACAAAGGACCAATCACAAAAGCTTTTACAACGGAATGAAACTAGAAAAGCATTTTCTCTTTTCCCGTTGTAACAAAGGTTACTTTTATTGCATCACTATGTTTAAGCCTAATTTTACGAATAAGGTAATTTCGTATTTTTTTCAAAAGTTCAATGATTTTTAGCAGTGAATTATTGAGTGATATTGCAAATTTAATCACATAAAATTTTAAAATCATCTGTTTTTGTTTATTTTATACAATACTATGGAAAATAAATATATAACGAAAAGACCGTTTCTACTTAAATTATACTGACCGAACACGGTTGTAAATATGTCGGCATTTACAGTTTCACGAGGTGAGGGAACGAGAGCAGCTGCGAGGAGCGAGATGGATTGTTTTGCCAGTGTTTTCCTAAGGCCGTCGAGGGAAACATAATACGCTGTTGTTTGCCACCTCCTATCGTTCTCCATATTTCGTTATAAAACTACACGTGGTGATCTAAATTACACAAATAAACTGTCATAGCACGTGGAAAACTAGTGAATGGTTAAAAGAAGGAAAGTGAACAAGGAAATAAGACTGTAAATTTGGGACTTTAAACCACACTTTGAAAAAGCATTTCTGGAAAAAATTTGTTTCTGCAAAAGTAAAGACTACCTCCTGAGTTATAAAGGCTGACTCACCACAGTCTATCTCGTCTGATTTGTCAAGGCAGTCGATGTGGATGTCGCAGCGTGAGAGAGAGCTGACGCACTGGCCGCTGGCACAGCGGAACTCCTCAGCACCGCACTCCAGCCCTGGCACGACCAGAGAATCAGACAATAAAGGTTAACAGACAGTCGATGTGGATGTCGCAACGTGAGAGAGAGCTGACGCACTGGCCGCTGGCACAGCGGAACTCCTCAGCACCGCACTCCAGCCCTACCACGACCAGAGAATCAGACAATAAAGGTTAACAGACAGTCGATGTGGATGTCGCAGCGTGAGAGAGAGCTGACGCACTGGCCGCTGGCACAGTGGAACTCCTCAGCACCGCACTCCAGCCCTACCACGACCAGAGAATCAGACAATAAAGGTTAACAGACAGTCGATGTGGATGTCGCAGCGTGAGAGAGAGCTGACGCTCTGGCCGCTGGCACAGCGGAACTTCTCAGCACCGCACTCCAGCCCTACCACGACCAGAGAATCAGACAAAAAAGGTTAACAGACAGTCGATGTGGATGTCGCAGCGTGAGAGAGAGCTGACGCACTGGCCGCTGGCACAGCGGAACTCCTCAGCACCGCACTCCAGCCCTGGCACGACCAGAGAATCAGACAATAAAGGTTAACAGACAGTCGATGTGGATGTCGCAGCGTGAGAGAGAGCTGACGCTCTGGCCGCTGGCACAGCTGAACTCCTCAGCACCGCACTCCAGCCCTGGCACGACCAGATAATCAGACAATAAAGGTTAACAGACAGTCGATGTGGATGTCGCAACGTGAGAGAGAGCTGACGCACTGGCCGCTGGCACAGCGGAACTCCTCAGCACCGCACTCCAGCCCTACCACGACCAGAGAATCAGACAATAAAGGTTAACAGACAGTCGATGTGGATGTCGCAACGTGAGAGAGAGCTGACGCACTGGCCGCTGGCACAGCGGAACTCCTCAGCACCGCACTCCAGCCCTGGCACGACCAGAGAATCAGACAATAAAGGTTAACAGACAGTCGATGTGGATGTCGCAGCGTGAGAGAGAGCTGACGCACTGGCCGCTGGCACAGCTGAACTCCTCAGCACCGCACTCCAGCCCTACCACGACCAGAGAATCAGACAATAAAGGTTAACAGACAGTCGATGTGGATGTCGTAGCGTGAGAGAGAGCTGACGCACTGGCCGCTGGCACAGCGGAACTCCTCAGCACCGCACTCCAGCCCTGGCACGACCAGAGAATCAGACAATGAAGGTTAACAGACAGTCGATGTGGATGTCGCAGCGTGAGAGAGAGCTGACGCACTGGCCGCTGGCACAGCTGAACTCCTCAGCACGGCACTCCAGCCCTGGCACGACCAGATAATCAGACAATAAAGGTTAACAGACAGTCGATGTGGATGTCGCAGCGTGAGAGAGAGCTGACGCACTGGCCGCTGGCACAGCTGAACTCCTCAGCACCGCACTCCAGCCCTACCACGACCAGAGAATCAGACAATAAAGGTTAACAGACAGTCGATGTGGATGTCGCAGCGTGAGAGAGAGCTGACGCACTGGCCGCTGGCACAGCTGAACTCCTCAGCACTGCACTCCAGCCCTACCACGACCAGAGAATCAGACAATAAAGGTTAACAGACAGTCGATGTGGATGTCGCAACGTGAGAGAGAGCTGACGCACTGGCCGCTGGCACAGCGGAACTCCTCAGCACCGCACTCCAGCCCTGGCACGACCAGAGAATCAGACAATAAAGGTTAACAGACAGTCGATGTGGATGTCGCAGCGTGAGAGAGAGCTGACACTCTGGCCGCTGGCACAGCGGAACTCCTCAGCACCGCACTCCAGCCCTACTACGACCAGAGAATCAGACCAGAAGGGTTAATAGAGAGTCAATGTGGATGTCACAGTGCTCGTTATACCTCTTCCACCGAGTAAAACATTTTAATTTTGATTCGGTATTTTATGTCAGTTAGAATGTCTTCTTGAACTTTAGGTTAACAGTCCAGCTAGGCTGTTGAATGACCTGTAACATCTGGAAACTTGAAAACATAATAGCTATTTGTGTAATAAGAGCGCGAAGTACGTCATTGCCACTCGAGAATTGTAGATGGCCGCACAAAGCGTCAGCTGAGTGCGGCCAAACAATTCGAGAGCGGCAATGACTATTTGCGCTTGTAATACACACGATTTTTCCTACCAACATAATTGCTATAGATTACATGTTTTATTATTTACAAAATGTCATTTAGATTATATTTATTTGTTTCTGATGGAACACACTGTTAACTATATAACATAACCTCAAACTAAAAAAGAAAAAATTACTAAACGACAACAATGAACAACAGCTGTGGCATGGTTTCTAATAACAGCTGACTTATAATTGCTGTTTGATCCAGCTTGTGGTAAAGAACACTGCCGCTCTAGAGCGGGATAGAAACGGAAACCGAAAATGAACTGTTTTGCATACGAGTTACAGGTATGGCAATGAGATTATTTCCATGCAGTGGTAGAAAAAGTAATATTCAACCATGAAGTATTAACTTTTGCATCAAAATACCTTTCAATTACAGGTTTTGATGTCATCATAAACTGTTTAATCTCCTGAATGAATACGATCAATGGCACTAGGGGGACCGAGCTAATGCACGGTCAAATTATTGTTACTTTCCTTTCTCAGACAAAGTTTGTTCGCTCAGTTCACTAGCCCTCTTTATTTACAATTACTCCCCCCCCCCCTCTAGTATGTATTTATGACGAGCTTCTTCTCTTCGCTCACACGTCAGTCCAAAGGCTGCAACTTGTATAACTTTGTTGAACGACAGGTTAAAGATACAACACAATGGTGTGCATATCTACAATTATCAGCAAATTCTTGTTCTATTTTGTAGCTACAAAAAAATATCCACAAGGAGAGCAGAGGAACTTTGAAGGCATGTAGGACGGAAACCAAACTTTTCTCAGCCACGGCACCAACTTTAGTCGATTTCTCATAGCCGGAACCCTCATATAGAAACAAAGAAGTCCTTAGACGAAATATAAGTATTGTTTGTAAAAACACTGGATTTTTAGAGTATAATAATACGATATAAGATACTGAAAAATCTTATTCAAGTATTTTCAATGAAACACATAAACTGAAGCCGTCTTTTTGTAAATAAACTGATGCATTTTCCTTCAATTTTCCATAAGCTCCCAAAGTCTACAATATCCTTGTGTCTTCTCCTCCAACATAACGAAGTTATACGAGAGCCCCCAAAATGTACAGTGCCTGTGCACATTCTCCTATAATGTGACAAAGTTTAGCAGGGACACCAACTGTTCGTGTACCTTGTACAATTTGACAAAGTTGAGCGGGTGCCTCAAATTTTGGAATGTGTAGTACTTTAATGGGTGATTACTAAATTTGTTTTGTGGCAATAAAAAAATTACATCTTGGAATCTATTTAATGTTCCGAAAGTTACTGATTATGTTTTTAGTAAATTATCCATAGAAATCAGGGTTTCTTTACATTTCTTGTTGACTTCAAAGTATAAAAAAACATTTTCAAAGAATTATTTAGACTGAATTCAGATCAAAGAGCCGTTATGAATATTTGAAATTGCAACTTAATCAATAAATTAAGAGAAACATATTATTATTTTAGATCTGCCACACATGAATATGATATTTTAATTAGAGGAATAACTTACACAGTTACAGTATGAAAGAAATAAAAAATAATTAATTTAACAATGTATCGAAATAATAGATAAATGCAAAGACTAAACAATTTAAGTCACGTGCAAGGCCAAACAAAAATTGTAGAATAAATGCGATTTTACTTACAAAATCTTTAAATATGCCTTAGTTAGGCAGAGGCATCTGCCATTAAACAAATTTACACCTCCACTAACAGTTGTTTGATCTTTAGATAGTTAAATTTGCCAACTTTTTGTGTCTTGTCAAACTTTGTTAAAATTTACGGATTTAATATTTTTTCTTTCAAGATGAAAAATGGTTGCCATTCTGAAAATACACATAGAAAAAATTTCTGGCAATGGAGCTTAATACTTAAAAGTGTAAAAGATAAAGTGTATATAAAAGCAAAAATCTAAAAAGATTTAATGATAATTTTTAATTTTGTACCAGGGGATCCAGCTTATGCTCGGTAAAATTTTTAAATGAAACTATATTCTTTCTCAGACAAAGCGTGTCGATCGGCTCACTTGCCCTCTTCTTTTTTAAGATGAGCTTGTTCGCTTGGCTCACTAGCTATGCCCAGCTGTTTTTCGTTCAATTTAGTATAACTATCAAAATGTCTTTGAGGATAACTTTGAAGGGCTCTAGGACGAAAAGCGGATTCATCCCAGCCATGCGACCAGCTCCAATCGATTACTCGTGGCCAAAAAACCCTATAAAAAAAAATAAAAAAAAACATATACCTACTTGGAGATAAAATGTCTGTACAAACAGTGGTTATATATTTTTAATAATATTATTAGTACTCTATGGTTCATTAAACCTAGACAAAAGTGCAGCAACCGTTGGGCAGGCGAGTGAACGAAGCGAACGAGCTCATCTACAGGTGTACCGAGAAGTTCTTTATATCATTTTGATAAATTAATATTATGAATACAATAAAAATCATATATACATGATGCCGATTCCAATCGATTCTTAGTGGCCAAGAACCCTATATTGATAACATAAATAATAAAAATAAATCTTTGGCCGAAAGAAAAATTTACATACAGGCAATAAAACTCGGTTTTTTTTAGAATAGGCTATAATGATAAAAAGTTACTTTTATGGTTTTTTTTTGTGCTAATATTTAGAATATTGATTGGGTTTATGGAAGCAAATGTAAAGTTTACTATCACAACGCTCTTACCACAGTAAATTAAATTATAAAAGTAGAAAAGTTGAATGGAGAAAAGGAAAAGGCTTTTGGGCTTTTGTGTAACTTTAATTTAGTTGTTGCTTCTCTGTAACTGTCTCCATCTCTTTGATTCATTTAATTTATTTTATAAGAATAATCTTCTAATACAGTTGGGAGGAATATAAGCAATTTAGTGTTTTCCTTTGTATTTTTTTGTTCTGTTTTTAAGATACAATGCTTTATTTAAGTTTATATAAATTTTTATAAATTTATAAAATTGATAACAGTTATATAATAATGTTGAAATAGTAATTCGAGAAAAATTATAGCGTTATTCAAACTACTCGTGTGTATATGTTTTTAAGTAAAATACGTAAAATGGTCACCAAATCCAAAGTCGATTGGAGCACAACGCTGTTCAATGGTAGGATCAACTCACAACTGTGCATTTTGTTGCACAAAGTTTTGTACTTTATAACGGGATATCTTAACATATTGATATTCGATGATTAACAATATGAAAAAAAAACTATAGTATCCTATACTGTAATAAGACGAAGGCATTTGTATTTATACTATCTCACGGATCTCGAAAATGGCTCGAACGATTTTTTCAAATTTTGAAAAAAACTTAGTAAATGGGATAAACATTATTAATACATTTCGCTATGGCAGGAAAAGTTATATTTAATTATAATCTTTGGTTAAAATTAGAACTTTTTTTAACAAATTTATTTACTTTACAATCTGTTACAAAAAAATTTGAACAATAAGTAAAGAATATGTTGAAAATTATGAAACGTAACATGAAAACATGAATTAGATGTTGACCTATGCCAAAACTAATTAAACATTAAAACATAGTTATATAAACCTATTCTGTAAGTCCAGAATTGTAGCTCGTTTCAGCCTGTAGACACTTTCTGAATTGTTCAACAAGTTGAGGGCTAAATGATTTGGGTGGTTTTCAAGTCGAATTATGTAATTTGTACTAATTTTGACGATTTCTTCCTTCACTGTCGAGATTTTTAAGTCTTTGTGTAGAGTTCTGTTGGATACAAACCAAGGTGCGTTGACAATTTTTTTGAGTAATTTTGATTGGTATCTTTGTAGAATTTCCAACCTGGAGTTGCTTGCAGAGCCCCAAAGCTGCGCGCCATATGTCCAAACTGGTTTTAAAATTGCCTTATACAATAGTAGGCCTAATTTGTTGTTCATACTAAGTTTTGATTTAGATCCTAGAAGCCAATTCAGTTTGATTGTTTTTAAATTTAATTGCTGCCTTTTTTACCAAATATGTGTTTTCCAAGTTAATTTGCTGTCTAAATGTAAGCCTAAATATTTAACTTCAGTTACCTGAGGCAATGGGTGTCATTAATAAGTACTGGAGGACAATGACTTTTATTCAGAGTAAGAGTAATATGGGTAGACTTATTTTCATTAATTTTGATGCTGCATGTTTTAAACCAATCCATCATTAAGGCTAAGCTTTGCTGAAGATTTACTGAGGCTTGAAGTGGGTCAATATGGACCGATAAAACCGCCATGTCGTCTGCAAATGTAGCAATCGTTGTATGATCATTTTCCGGGATATCAGCAGTGTACAAAACGTAGAGAAACGGTCCAAGGACACTTCCTTGAGGAGTGCCTGAGTCAATTGGTTGCACATAACTGAAAACACCTTCAAATTTAATTTGAAAGGTCCTGTTTGAAAGGTATGATTTTAAAACTGGAAACAGTGAATGAGGCAACATTTTTTAAATTTTGTATAGTAAGCCAGAGAACATTTTTAACATGGGTTTTTATGCAGTTAAAATAAAAACAAAGAAATAATTATAACAGGTGACTTGACTGTCAAAGTGTAGACCACGTGTTCCAATACAAACATGTGGGTTTGTATTGCAGTAGGAACTAAATTGCCAAATGGTACTATGGTAAATATAATTTAATTTTTTTTAATTAAAACATACTGGTGATTATGAGAGACTGGTTATTAAAATTTTTAGATAAACAAAAATTAAGCAAATTAATAAAACAACTAGTCAACTACTTGTTAGAATTTCAACTGAATTTAAAAACAAAAGTATTGCTAACAAATCAGCTGTTAAACAAAAAGTTAGGATCCGCGTGTTACGGATTCAACATAGAAAAAAAATACAGTAGGCTATTTATAGTAGCACTACTTCTATGTGCTGTTAGACGAATGAGCAAAGCGAACGAGCTCGTCTTGAACGAGAAACAAGCTTTTTTGTACTTGAAACTTTATCTTACCGTCTGTTACTGATATTAGGCTACTACAAAGAATTGGTAAGAAAATGCTCGGATACCAGGTAACTTTCTAAATTTATATATTGAAAAACACTACCTTTTAACCCCACTCAATAAGAGAAGAAAGGTTGGTTTCACTTACTTGTACAGTTTTCCTCGTCATCTCCGTCCAAACAGTCGAATTTAAAATCGCACCTCAAGTACGCAGGGATAGTTCTGTTGTCTTGACACTTAATCACTTTCTCGTCTGTGTCTTTCCCTTTGACGTCTAGAACCATATATAAAACGTTTATTGTCTGATACAAGCAAGGTTTTGAATTATAGGGAGTAAAACATAATAGCAGATATACTTGAACTGCATTGAGATAAAATAATACAAATTGAGGCGTTTGTTGACAAGTCTTGTATAAATATAGCAATATTTATTCAAAGTTTTCAAAAAATGCAAGATTCTTTAAACAAAGAATATAAAAATCGAAGACAGTCTAAATCGACACAACGTCGTGTACTGTACGTCACATCCATCGCCAGATATCACAGCAATAATATTCTCTTTGAAACAAAGGTCTCCGAGATTTCCGAGACAATCTTCTCCGAAGAATAAGAATCATATTTGAGATGAATACGGCTTTGTCTTAAAGCATCAGATCCATACAGGATGCGTTTCAGGTCATGAAATAGTTATCTTAGTATTACGTTATTTTGTATAGTAACTAAAAAATGTTTCAACTTAGCTGTGAAGTCTTACAAAACTGTACTAAATGTTCAATTAATTGTTCATCGTACCTTTCAAAACAAACATGGATTAGAACATTTTGAGAAAAAAACGCCTTTTTAATTTCACAATATATATATTTCCCTAACAACACTCAATTTATACGGCAGAATACAAATTAGTTTTTTTTTCTTAACATTTTTATATTGTTATTGATGGATGACTCATCGATAGTTATAAAAATCACCAAAGTGAAAGGCTACTTTGTGCTTCAACTACTTTTATGAATGGGAAAATAGTGAATCACTTAAAATCTAGAAACTAGTCGAAATATTTCACTTTTAATGTCAAAATAATGCCCAAAAACATACTTTAAAAATATATAACGTTACTAAAATTAATCAAAACAAAAAAAAATTGGAAGATAAAATTTTGTTTGACTGTCATTGCAGCATGTGACTGCGTTTATTATGACAAAATAACTGTAAAAGTTTTCTGAACGAATAATGCTTGGTCTCACACTTAGTGCTAATAATTTATCTATGAAATATTTAGTTTGTAGTTGTGTATCATTTTATATCATTGTGTATAATTTTCAATTTATTTAGATTACGTAAACATAAAACTTTCAAAGTAAAAATTGGATCAGTTATATATTTTTTTAATAAGATTTATTTTATTTGTTAATAAGATCGCTTGGTGTTTATGGTAAACGTGGACATAACAACTGTTGGTGAAAGAAGTATTGAAAGAAGTAGGTTTAAATTGGGTGAAAAGAGGGCCATGGGAGGCAGAATGAGAAAAATATAAATAAAATCAGATGGGACTCAAAGGGGAAATAAGCAAAAAGAACATCGGGATAACTTTGAGCACGTGTTAAACACCTATTTTCCACTGACGCTCATCTATTTTTCTTGTTTAAATTGTTATTATTCATTTTTTGAATTAATTTTTTAAATTTATTTTTGTTCGTTTATAATGATTTCCCAAATTTGTTTGTAATTTTTTAATTCAATAATCAATGTCAGACCAACTAGCTTCAAAAGTTGGTAGCGTGGAACTTTTTTGGATCAGCAACCTTTTATAAAATTTATCAACCACATAAAATTTATCAATCAGGATAATTTGGTTCAGTTATGATTCGTACCCTGACCAGGATCCTAATCAAAATTGATTAATATCTAGTATAATGTTCCCTAAATCGACCTGATCAGGACCGTGATCACGGTTTATTTTATTCTCATTAGGGGATTATTTTCAGTCTGTGTTGAGTGTTGTGTTACACCCTGATCAGGACTGTATCAGGATATGTTCCTACTTTAGGAAACATCCTAAAACACGATCACGTAGATTCGATTAAACATTTTGTTGTTGTTGTTATTCAAGGATAAGGAGACCCCGACCGAACCGTTAAGCACGTCAGGCTCTAATGGGGATTTTGCGCAAGCCCCCGGAAGGATGGGATATTGAAGGAAGAGAAAGGGAAAAGGGTGAGACACGGGACTGTCACCCAGTTCCACTAATGTTCCACGGGACTCATGTTCCAGTTAGGGGTTTCCACGCCCATAGCATTTCTTCTCACCCCCTGCTGTCTACATATGTCCCAGCTAGGGGTTTACATGCAGTTCGCATTAACCCCCCTCTATCTTGAACATGAATGGATTATGAAGGAAGGGAAATTGTCATAGTGGACAGCCAAAAGATTTACTACAGTGTTATGACAACTTCGTTTGCTATACCCAATGTCAACTTTTCAACTAGTATAAACCAGTTTTAAAGTTGTCTTGTCATTAAACATTTTATATATGCTAGCTAGACAATTTCCTCTGTTGTAAAAAACTTAAATTCCAAAATTCTTTAGTTACTGACCGCAGCCAAACTCGTCGGAGAGGTAGAGACCGTTCTGGCAGTCGTTGTGGCCGTCGCAGAGGAAGCGCTTGGCGATGCAGCGCTCGTTGCCGAGGCCCCGGGGCCTTGAGGGCGAGGCCGAGGGGACCGAGCACGCCAGGGACTCGCCCAGCCGACACGTCGCCAACCCTACACCATCATACCAGACGTCACGTGACGCACATCTCCAGTGGTTTACATACAATGTTGTTACTAACTATCAATTGAGATGATGGAAGTAGTGTGAAATTGTTGGATTACGTCATCGATTGCGTCATCGGTGATGACGTCATCATGACGTCAGCACATTCCTCAGAGGTCATTGAACTGAGCCAGGACCAACAATTTCACACTACTGATGGATTGTGTAAAATACAAGAGGAAAAAATTAGGAATTCTATTCCCATACAAAAATCTAAAGTAGAACCTCCAAAACATTCAAAAATAAATAACGTGTGATTTTTAAGGAGGAATGATTGATTGGTAGGAGTGAAAACCAAAGGATATTTTTATGTACCGCATAAATATTGATAATTTACTGTCAAATGGTTTCAAAACACACAACCACGGAACCGTACCAATACTTGAGAAGTTAGTGACCTTTCACTACATCAGATATCATTGGTGATATTCAAATTGATGAGTCAGGCGTAGTAGTAGTATATAATGAGGTGTGAAATCCTTATATCATATTCAAATTTGACGAAATTAACACTTAAACTTTATATTACAATTTCAAAACGTTATTAGTAAAAATATGCAAGGAGCATTACTTAGATTACTCTACTCTTTACGAAGCCACAGTTCATTTTCTGACATATTACAACATTAATTTAAAAAGACGTTGGGCGGAAAGCCCAACGGGGTAATTTTTGTGAAAACACACACCTTATAATAGTTTCTTAACTCTTAAAAACTCAGCTAGTTCTGTATTCTGCAAGAGAATTCTGTAAACGAACAAACCAGCTTATTAATAATTATAATTAATGACATCAACGCAAGCTGGAAGTAAAATTGTTTCGTCATTGGAGGTAATTATCGTTGAGGCAAATTTGAATATCATCAATCGAGAATTTCAAGAATTACGATTGACATGTTTAAATGGCACGCTCACCGTGGTGGAAGGAGTAGTATCGGTTGCAGTCGAGCTCGTCGGCACATATGACGTCACTGGTGCTGGTAGTAGCGGTGGTGGGGGGAGTAGCGGTGGTGGGGGGAGGCGCGCAGTCGCACTGGGAGTCGCAAACGTTGGCCAACCGGATACAGCGGCCGTTGGGGCACCGGAACTCGTGGCTGGCGTTGCATTCGTGGCCTAACACATGTTTAAGTCTGAGAAAACCTTAAAACCATAATAAATCAATTTCAAAGCATATCTACCATAATTCAATAAGGGTTACAATGAGGGGTTTAAATCATTTAGGTCTGCTCTTTCAGAAATATTTTAAGGAGAGAAAACGTCAAACTACTTGAACTCTGAGTAGTGCTGAAGCCTCCGTACAATGATGCTGAAATCCCTGTTACTACTGCCTTCATTTTCATTACTTGTTGTTATTTGATCAGATTTTTATTTACATCTCTATTATGTATGTATACGAATATTTATTACTTAATGTTGCTTTGCCTATTATTATTATGTATTTACACTTTATCATTGTTATGCTAGTATTTATGTATTATGTTATATCGTCTATTATTACTATCGATTTATTAGCTATTTATTATTTATATTGTAAAGTAAGCGTTTTCATAACAATCAATGCTGTAATAATAATACACTAATGTAATAATAATGTTAAATCATAATAATTTTTCATGTTAGTTTAATGTTTTTAAATTATATTATTAAATAATAATTTACTCTGCATTAACCTTCCTAAAAACCTTATTAAAATTCAATTTTACTGATGGTGATTACTTCAGGTTTTCCATTTTATAACATCTGTTATAGCCATGTTATAATTAAATATGAAATACAAAAATGTTTTGAATAGATCTAAAGCTTTATACAGATACTCGAAAACACTCCCATAAATCTATAAGTTAATTGTAAAAATATTTCAATTAAGATTAGTAGAAACGAACGATTACGTAGTTTTCATAACTTAAAAGATCTGCTCAAGCGAGCCAACTTAGCGCCTAACAAGCTTTCTTGGCTTTGGATCCCTTTGTTGCCAATTAGGGTTGACAAGTTGCTCACGGAAAATGTATTACTCAAAGAGTCGTGTGTTAGCCTACTCCTGTAACTGGGAGTTCAAGCTCTTACTGCCTTAACTTGTTAATCGTATATAGATTTATCAAATCTTTATAGTGAATTTACTTTTTCGAGGACCTTTTACTGAATGAAAGTTCGTAACGTATAATTTAATTTCGGCTAGAACGTAATTGAGACATTTTATATTACAACAGATGATTATTACATGAGATAAAGAACTTACACACAAACGGAAAGTAGCAGTAAAAGTTTTAATATAAAAATTACTAATTTCACTTAAATAAATTGTCACTTGTAGTAGTAAGAAAACTAATAATAAAACAATAACTAGTAAAAAAATGAATATAAACAATCACAAAACGCAATAACAAGGAACGCTTTCCGTGATGTACATTTGCATAGATATGACGTGGATGGAGAGGCACAGCAGGGATATTTAATATTCATCGCTTGATTGGTGTAGAAGGAATTAATTTTAGAATACAATTTCAACCTGGTCTGCCTCTTTGCTCCAAAGAACAATGCATTGGAAAAATCCCCTATGATTATTCTTCCTCAGAGGAAGCCAATAAACATATTTTTAGCAATCATTATTGGTAATTCGTGGCGGTTTATAAATGGTATTTCACTAAGAACTTCCAGAATGTTATAAATAAATTTGGCAAGAATTTTACCTATACGATTTCAAATTTGAAATCATTGAAAAAATTTACGATAAAACTCTATCAGTAGGTTCAGAAAATCTGTGATGGACGTTGTAAATTATATAAAAAAAGGAAATTAAATTCTAATTAATTACGTAAGTTACTTGAAACATTTATAGTATTCAGTTTTAAGGTAGTGTTTGAAATTTGGTCTTAAGAGTCATCTTCACTGTGCCTTTAGCCCATTGTTGCGCAGTCGGCAATGTTAACCATACGGCTTTTCATTCAAAACATGTTATTTTACTCCCCTGTTTCGGACGCTGTTTTTTTCAACCGATTTTCTATAAACTTGGTAAGTGTTTATTTGAATAGTTATAATAGGTTCCTTATACCTCAAAACTTTGAAAACTTAAAAATAGAAGGAAAATTGATTTACTTCGTGACGTCACAGAGAGTAGTATTTGTTAAATTTTCAAAATTTTGAGGTATGACGGACCTTATATAACTATTCAACTAAACACTTACCAAGTTTAAAGGAGATCGATTGAAAAACAGCGTCCGAAACAGGGGAGTAAAATATCATGTTTTGCATTAAGAGCCATCTTCACCCCTGGGCCAGTAGCCCATTGTTGCGCAGTCGGCAATGTTAATCATACGGCTTTTAGTGCAAAACATGGTAGTGCATTCCCCTGTTTCGGAAGCCGTTTTTCAACCGATTTGCTTTAAACTTGGTAAGTGTTTAGTTGAATAGTTATACTATGTCGCTCATACCTCGGAATTTTGAAAATTTAACAAATATTACTCTTTGAGACGTCGCTAAGTAACTCGATTTTCCTTAGTAATATTTGTTAAATTTTCAAAATTCCGAGCTATGAGCGACATAGTACAACTATTCAACTAAACACTTACCAAGTTTAAAGAAAATCGGTTGAAAAACGGCTTCCGAAACAGGGGAATGCAATACCATGTTTTGCATTAAAAGCCGTATGATTAACATTGCTGACTGCGCAACAATGGGCTGATGGTCAAGATGACTCTTAATACATCTGCCGAAATTATGTTAGCTTTCTTAATATGTCGACGTTATTTCATAACTTATAGAGTAGAAAAGAGACTGGGACATGCTTGCCACAGGTCTCAGACCTGTCTCGAGGCAACTATCGATTGTTTATACAGCTATGCGAATTCGGTTTATGGGATCGAATTACATGTCGCATCAAATCGATAGCTATAGATGAATTTAATTGAATAGAGCCATCGATTGTAGATAGCTTTCGATTATATCGCATTGGTTGCCAGTTAGTATGGATGCTAGCGGACGATCATGTCATTTGGCGTTTTCATATTTTAAGATAGCTTTCCTATAAGTTATAAAATAACGTCGCTATATTCCTCAAAGGTTAAATTGAACTGCCAGTTAACCTTTGTTGTAGGAGCACAACAATGGTACAGTCACGTCAACTCACAGTGTATCTCGTCGGCGTGGGAGAGAGCACAGTCGGGCCACTGGTCGCACCAGTAGTAGCGATGCACGCGGTGGCCGTCACCACAGTCCACGAAGTCCTCTGGGGAGCAGACACAAACATATAGACACGCCAACACAAATATCTTTAGATGATATCATTTGAAAATAGGCAAATTAGCTATCGAACATACCACATGAAAATATAGAAAGTGTAAGGTCTCGGGGATGCATACCTTATATTTTTCAAAGGTTCGTAGTAAAATTTTTTTGTACTCTTGCGTGACCTTGACCTAATTAACGTCAGTGACGTCATCATGATGACGTAAGTGGTAATGACGCCACCATGACGACATAGGTGTGACGTCATATGTCGTCATTATGACGTCACGGCCTTGATGATGTCATCAGTGACACCATCTTGACTAATGCTGACGTCATCGTGATGATGTCACGTCCCAGCAGCCCTAATTTGCCACTACTTAAGTTACAGAACCATTATTGGAACAAGAGCTCATTCTACAAAAATCTCAGTTTGTCATATTTGTCAGAATCCCAGTATATCAATTTGGGGATTAGTGATACCATCCCGTAGCCAGGCAAATAGTTAACACCATTGTATTCCTTTATGTCACTCTCATTTTTATAGTCATGCAAAACTTTTAAATCTTGCTCACAATTAAGGGATTGATGACTTTATAGACTTTCAATAACTTAAGAGCTTAAACCTTTAAAAATCAAAATATAGTATTCCACTTATTTAAAGATGTAATATTAAATATTCTTTACTGTATATACCTATTTCATATCATATAAACCGCTTCGAGTTCAGGATGATATAAAATTTTAACGTAATTTTCTGAAGTTCTACGGTGTATGAGGTTACGTTCAAACAACGTCGACCTCGTTGCGGTTTTAATATTGACCATACATACCAGTTTAATAATGAGTCTAACCCGTATCACAAGGAAAGTCGACTCGCCAATTTAAGATTATCGAGGATATTATTATGAATGATTGTTTATGGATACATCTGTTTATTTGTAAAATAAAACTATATTTTACTCATACTTTATCAAGCCTCTAATGCTATTAAACAATAACACTTAATGGACTGTGTTTCCAAAAATGACATTGTTTAGAGATAATCTGATTTTCGTTTTTGTTTCTTACTTAATACTATTTAAAATTGCTACCTTTCTTTTTAATTTTTAAGATATTTCAACACATTATTTATAGGATAAAAACAATTGAATACATTCAAAAAAATTTTAATTTAACCTCCAACCAATTTTAAAATGATTTAAATATGATGTTTAAAGTTTATTGTTAGTAATAGTGAGATAATGTTATTGTTTAGTAAATTATTGCAGACATTTTTCATCGCTGATTAGTGAAACAAATTCAAGACGTTTCGGGATCTGGAATCTGATCCTGTCTTCGGATGTATGAAATACCAAGAACATAACAAAGTTAGTAAAAACACACTAGGCGAATCTGGAGAAGTCCATAGCCAAGCCTAAAAACAGAAAAGGCAGTAAAAAAGTAAAATAAAACACGAATAAATGCACAAAGCTTAAACAAAAACTGTAAAAACAGTAAAAAAATAAAATAAAATGAACAAATGCACCGCACCAATCAGGTGACAGGACACGAGAGCCAACCTCACTCTAGCAATGCCGGGCACGTAACTTCTAGATCCCGAAACGTCGTGAATTAGTTTTTACTAATAGGTATGGGAAATGTCCGCACTAATTTTCTAAACAATTATATTTAAATTTGGGTTTACTTCAATTAATATACGTTAATTCTCAAATTTTCGTTTATAAACTCAACAAATATACCTTGTGTCTCAAAAATAGTGTTACACTTTAAAAGAGCTGCATTTACAAAACAATATACATTACATATACAAGAAATACATAGGCTTAAAGATCAAAAACAATTTTGACTTGCTTTATAGGTGTTTTACGTGAGCACCACGAGTCGCCCTGCAGAGGTCCAAAAATATTTCACCTCCTCCCAAACTTTGTACAAAACATGTGGTATAACTGTATTGATCGTATCTCTGATCCTTTGCTTCAAGTGATTTATTGACATCTCGAATTCTTTCGTTGTACACCCCTGTTTTGACGTAACCCCAAAAATAAAAATCCAAAGGGGTATAAGGTCCGGCAAGCGTGGAGGCTAAGCCTTCCACCCCCCTACCTATCCAACTTTAAGGAAGATTTCCATCCAGGAAATCCCAAACGATCTCCGTGTAGTGTTAAGATGCCCCGTCTGGTTGAAAAATAACATTTTCATTCTCAATTTATGGAAGAACATAGAGCTCCATCATTTAAAGGCAAATAAACCTGTTAACAGTGTTTTCTGCAAAGAAAATTGTCCAATAACACTGTCTCGTTTCAGAGCACACCAAATATTGACCTTTGAAGAATCGTGTTCATGTCAATGGAGGATACAAACGATGTACGAGTCCCCTACGTGTGAGAAGTGGCCTCATCACTAAATGGATTCGATTAATGAATCTTTGATCAGAGCTAAGATAGAGACAGTTACACCAGATGTTTTGAACAAAGTTTGGGAGGAAGTAAAATTCCGTTTGGACCTATACGTGTTGCTCACGCTGAACTCCGATAAAAATAGTCAAAACTGTTTTTTATGATCTTTAAGTCTATGTAACTATTGTATATGTAATGCATATTGTTTTGTAAATATAGCTGTTTTAGAGTGTAACCCTTTTTTCGGGAACACAGTTTAGAACGCCTAAACCAAATTATCCGTTACAGTTGAGTTACACTCCACATATCAAGATAAAGGACACTGTGCCGGCATATGATGCAATTTAAAGCGTAATTCAAGTTATTACTTTGTAAGTTTTCCGTGGGGTTTAATTATTCTTTGGACTGTTACAAGTTTCATACAATTAATATATATATATCGTATGGCTCATTCAGCCAGCCACCATGGTTTAAGAATAATAAAATAAATTCTGCGGTGCAGAGCACCTGAGTCAGTATAAGTAAAAATCTAAACACTAAAATAAAATAAAAAATTAGATCTCTCTTTATAGAGCTAAATCCACGGCGCTCAGCCATTGCAGCCCAGCTTCACTTGAGCTATGCAGACCGGCCAATCCTTCGGGGAAGGCACTTACTTAATACACTTAATATTACGTCTTCTCATCAGTGCTATTGAAAGTTTGTGTTCTCTCCGATGAGCAAATCTACGTTTCTAGATGTTTCAAATTCAAACACTAATTCGTAACACAACCTTTCCATTAGCGCGTAAACACAACCCACTCATCACAATTTGCATCGCGATGTAGCGACAGCTCAAACTCGTCATCGATCTAGGGTTATGTAACAACAAACAATTTCCGCCAGCAGTTCTGTTATAATCTGTTCAGCCCTCAACGACAAATTTTCTCATTACAATATGAAAAGAGAGTCTGAACCTACACAGTATGAACTTACCAATTATCAACATCACACAGTTATAATACTGTATAGACTGGGACGGTGGCGACGTCCTGTAATCCAGCTACTTGGAGGTCACGAATTGTGGATAGTTATAAGCAAGGAAGCTAGAAATAGAAGGTAAGGGTCACGTAAACAAAAACCATGATGTAGCCGGTGCAAGGCTTGACAGCTGATTTAGTTTCTGTTTACTAATTGCAGAGAACTGTCAAAACCTATGTAATGTTTTGATACTGAAACACAATGTTTTTATTTTAACGATAAGGTTAAGTTATAAAACCTATTAAGTTAAAAGTGTGTGTGAAATTAATTTGAAACTTACACTATTCTTTAAAATAGTTTATTACTGCCTTGCATTTTATTTTTGATGAAAATAAGATGTTCTACTCGTTTGTAACCGTTGTTAAAACAGTCATAGAAATTCATTTTATTTAAAATATGTGGTTGTGTTTTTTCTAATCATTTAGATCTAATCCACACACTGAAAAAACCATGTTTGAATATCTGTTTTATTCCTAAAAAAACTGTGATCCTCGTGAGGTTCTTGAATGTGTTTTACTTTCGTGCATAGGTAAATATTCAACACACTCAGGTACATCCAGCATTACGATAGCATGATGTAAACTTGCTGTAGGCAATCACAATAAAGAAACTGTATTTAGTTTCAATAATGTTCTTGTTTGCACCATACTCAAACACTACTGTAATTAAAGTCACTCACAATCATAGTCCTTGCTAGAAAAGTGTCACTTTTGAACTTGCTAAAATGAAGGTATTTTATTACGACAAAAAAGTCTTTAAAAAAATGTCTTCAGCTGGAAATCAGTGAAAATTAATTAACTCTCTCTTATAAAGTTTATTTCCTAAAGATGACACCTAAAAATAACTTAATAGGAATTTATTGAAGGTAACTAACTAATTGAAGTTTATTTACGTTTATTAAAAACGTAAATAAATGGTGATGTCATAGGTGCAAAAGAACACCTGGTGCATAGAGAGCGTTGTATGTCTTGACCCCTACCTTCTTTTTACTTATTTTAGATTCCTTGGTTATAAGCGATGGCTTGTGGATGCGATATTCCCTAGTGGGGATTAACGTCCGCACTAGTGAATACTAGTTCATCCATAAAAACCATCCTCATAGTTAGACCAATTCGTATATAGGAGGTGGAAATTGTGGTTCGGATCCCACGTTAAACTGTAGGTCCCTAGATACCATTGGCTGTTGGGCTATGAATTAACAGTCCTGTCTAAGGAGAATGTCGGCCTTAGTCAGTAACAAGACTACAAGACCACAATCATCCTACACTCATCTCTCATTCATACTTGGCTTTAAACTACCTATTGAGTAAGGTCGCCATTTCAATAAAGGTATTAAAGGTATTAAAGGTATTATACGTATGTAATCAAATCAGGCCCGGCATCAATGTTTGCGTACCCATCAACAAACGCGAGGGCGTATTTCAAGTTACATGCAAATATTTAACTTAGAAGTCTGACCACTAAAAGTGCCCAAATACAGGAAAGGTCTCTAGAAGTGACTTTCATGTGTAACATGCTATTTGTGGTGAAGTGGAAGCAGGCAATGACTTTTTTAAGATAACGTTTATCACAATGATCGTCATTATCTTTTGATTAATAATATATGCTAAGACTAGTCAACTAATTAATCTACAATGCTTTCTATAAAATATTGGAATTTATCATAATTTGAAAATACACTCAGATATTTGAAGCTATGCATAACTGACTCACAAGGAGTTGCAAATGATTGATAAGTGGTTTTCCCTGTGTTTAAAATAACGAATCTCTTCTCGGTAAATTCTCATTCTTTTACCAATACCTATAAATGACAATACTTCAAAGGGCCACGTGAATGCCTTGTGTGTTTGAATTATCCAGTTTCCATTCCATTCTTTTTCTTCAGTGGAGCACCTTGTGCGGGCTATGTGGTGCCTTTAGAGGCCCACATGGGAGATAAAAGAATGAGTGCTGAGTGTTAGTTTTGGGTAATATCACACACTGCAAAAAAATCAGAAGGAAATAGTATGTTAGTATTTCATCTAAGTTATAGTTATTATTATTGTGGTTGTAATGTTGTTGCTTCATCTTGCGTCATCTTGTATTATTAGTCCGGGTCATTTAGCGAATGACCTAGACAAAATTGGCCGGGTAACGAGACCTAGTGGAATGAGTTTGGTATGTGTCCCTGATCATTTGGTAAAAATTCCCAACTTTTCCCACGACAGGAACATCCGCCATTTTGGAAAATGGCGGAAAAGGTTGATTACAGTGTAAGTGTTTACTAAAATGGGGTTTTCATAAAGACCACACCCCTTAGATTCACCCAAAAAAGTTTATATTGTTCACAATTAAATACCGTACAAGAAAATACCATATTTATTGGTATAAATCATGTTTTAAGGTTCAATATGTGCACTGAAATTAAATATTTCGTAGAAATTTTTGGAAGTTATTTTGGTTTTTTGTAATTTACGGCGTTAATAACCCAGATACGATAATTTTAGCCCTTATGAGAATTGTAGCCTTTAAAATTTTGCATCGATTGCATATATAATATTCTTTGTTGGAACAATAATAACGCTGATACGGTGCCTTAAAGTCTAAAATATTCACGGCTTTCAAAGGGGTAAAAATGGGTTTTTTGCATTTATGGACCTCCATTTTCTAAATTCAACATTTTTAACTGAAACCATTTGAAAGAGCTTAAAAAAACAAACAATTTAGTATTTTGAAATTTGAACTTGGCTTGAACGGGTTACGAAGAAAAGCCAAAAATAGGTTTCCCATGTTAATCTTATGGGAAATCAACTAAACCCTGTATCTCGCTTATTTATCGGCATAAATTGATCAAATTTGTTATGTACATTTACTAGGTAGGGTTTAACTGATATTTGCTTACAACACCCATATTTCGGCAAACCTACATACTCACCCCCATGGGGTTTATGGGGAAAATTAAAAAGTGCCGAATATTGATACAATTTGATATTTACCTTAACTAACCATTACACTTCCTAACAACTAACATTTTATAACAACATCCCATTGGAACAAACCTAAAAATGCATTTCTATGGTGTTTATGGGGAAAATACAAAATTTCAAATTCCTTAGGAAATTCGCTAAGTACGCAGGTTTGCTGCGACGGGGGTATTTGATAATATGACGAGAAAACTATAAAAAAATTAATTTAATCAAATAAACCAATTTAATCTTGATATTTAAACCAAGATATAAACAACGCAAAATTCGATATGCCATTTATTCCGCTTGTATAGTCCACAATAGATGGGTATATAAATTTCAAATTAATACACCGGTACCAATATTTTTTAAATTTAGATTCGTGAGGCCGTTCGCTAGCAAGGACATCATCTCTGTAGGCCCTAAAATTATCAGACGACTCACAAAAAAAGATGGGTAGTTTTATAATAGATACAATACATGTGCTTAACTTTTAATAATCATTTGGTAGTTTCCTAATTTTGGTGTGGTCCGCCATCTTAGAAAATGGCGGAAAATTAATTACCTATAGTGTAAGTGTTTACTTAAATGATATTTTCGTAAAGCTCATACCACTTAAAGCTTAAAACCATTGGTCGATTTCGTTAAACTACCTGTAACGATTTCTTTTAATTTTAACTACCTGTAATTTCCAACTATTATTATATTATAATTTTCATTAGGCCCCATTACTTACCGTATATGATATTATATACCTACACCTGCATCTAATGACTCAATGATCAAAATATCAAATACTCTTTCAACTAAATAGTATGCAATCTGCAAAAAGCGCTATTTAATTTTGTTAAACTAATTTTACTAAGTTTTTTTCAACATTTTTTTTAAATAATGGCAATTTTTTAAGAATAACCATGTCTTTGTTTCCCTTTTAAGCTTAGTTGTTCCATTTTTACTGGAAGGTTCAGGTGATCTATTAAGATATAAAATATATTGATCTATATTTAAAAAAAACTAACATAAATATTAGTTTTATAATCTGAAATGTCTGACTATCTATTTATAATTTGATTGGTACTTAATTTTCTTTATTTAAACTTTCTTGTAATGAGTTCTTGATACACAATACACAAAGTATTAATTAATTAAATTACATATTTACATCAAAATATTCTTTTCACTGAATATCATGCAATCTGTAAAAATAATATTTATTGTGATTAAATTAATTGTATATAGTTGTCTTGTCTTATTGTCAAATGCCCTTGTAGCAGCAAACCTGTGTAGGCTACTCAGCGAATTTCCAAAGGAATTTGAGATTTTTTATTTTGACCATAAACACTATGAATGAGTATGTAGATTTGCTGCCATGGAATGTTGTTATAAAATGTTAGTTGTTGGGAAGTGTAATGGTTAGTTAAGGTAAATATCAAATTGTATCAATATTCGGCACTTTTTAATTTTCCCCATAAACCCCATGGGGGTGAGTATGTAGGTTTGCCGAAATATGGGTGTTGTAAGCAAATATCAGTTAAACCCTACCTAGTAAATGTACATAGCAAATTTTATCAATTTATGCCGATAAATAAGCGAGATACAGGGTTTAGTTGATTTCCCATAAGATTAACATGGGAAACCAATTTTTGGCTTTTCTTCGTAACCCGTTCAAGCCAAGTTCAAATTTCAAAATACTAAATTGTTTGTTTTTTTAAGCTCTTTCAAATGGTTTCAGTTAAAAATGTTGAATTTTGAAAATGGAGGTCCATAAATGCAAAAAAAAACATTTTTACCCCTTTGAAAGCCGTGAATATTTTAGACTTTAAGGCACCGTATCAGCGTTATTATTGTTCCAACAAAGAATATTATATATGCAATCGATGCAGAATTTTAAAGGCTACAATTCTCATAAGGGCTAAAATTATCGTATCTGGGTTATTAACGCCGTAAATTACAAAAAACCAAAATAACTTCCAAAAATTTCTACGAAATATTAAATTTTAGTGCACATATTGAACCTTAAAACATGATTTATACCAATAAATATGGTGTTTTCTTGTACGGTATTTAATTGTGAACAATATAAACTTTTTTGGGTGAATCTAAGGGGTGTGGTCTTTATGAAAACCCCATTTTAGTAAACACTTACACTGTAATCAACCTTTTCCGCCATTTTCCAAAATGGCGGATGTTCCTGTCGTGGGAAAAGTTGGGAATTTTTACCAAATGATCAGGGACACATACCAAACTCATTCCACTAGGTCTCATTACCCGGCCAATTTTGTCTAGGTCAAGGCCATATTTTGGCTAAATGCCCCGGACTATTATTGATTGTGTAAAATGGTTGTACCGTGGAAACAGAATAAATAAATAAATCCTCGATCTCTCGTTGAATTTTCCTATTCATAGTGCGGCTTGGTTTCCAAATGCATCTGAACCATTTTTATTGTAGCTTATCCTCTCCTAAACCTTATCAATGTTCTGGGAGTGACATTTGACAAGAAATTATTTAACTTATGAGGTCACATGAATTAAATTGACGTCCATGTTAATATGTGGTAAAGCTAAAGAGGCAAAGATTGCTTTTTATATATATTTTATAAGAATATTTATTTATGACCTTTGCAATAAACAGCAACATAGTAACATCATAGAGATGTGCATTACAAAACAGTTGCATAATAATTATGCATTCATATGATACAGGGGTCGATTTATTATACAGATTCTATGCCAACGAAGGCTCGGCCTTTGATAAAAGTAGTTTAGTTAAATTAATCATTCAATTTGCACACCAGCCAATTGTTGGATTCCATTTCATATTTTAGCTTCTTTAAAGAGTCTAATTTATGAGGGTGAGTGGATCAGATTGAGCTAACAATTTCGAGTGATGCCACCTTATCGATGTGTGACCGCCTATTATAGGCTAAAATGTTTACAAATTTGATTTTACAATGTTTTACCAAATTAAAATGGATCGTAGATAAAGTAGTGTAAGAGAGAGCGGGGTAATACCGTGCACTTAAGCTGTATTGTGTTTTATTTTTAATTTTGAAACTTCAGTAAAAGTGGCAAACATTTCATTGCGAAGGAAATTTGATTTGCCACAAATTGTCTATTTCATGTTTGGAATTTCTAACTAACTTTGAGTGCTAAGCCCATTTTACAAAACCTGTACACTGTGCGGTATTGCCTTAAGTGCCGGGGAAATACCGTGCACCAGTTAAAAATAGTGTAAAAAATCATTATTTTTTAAATATTGAATTAATAAGAAAAGAAAACATAACCTTAAACTATAATTAAAACAATACATAATAAATTTTTACTTGTAATGAACACCTTGCACACTAAACGGCATTGCCCCAAAACAACATTACGTAGCATTTCTAACGCAAACCGAAAATAAGAAAACTTTAGGGTTTGTGTTTGGTATTAAAAAATAGCGCAGGATATGAGTTATTCAAAACCACTAGTTTTAATACAGTAAGTAATAGCAAGTTTCACTTACATCTTAAGTTTGACACTAAAATTTTAAAAAATTGACTTAACAATAAAAACTTTCGTCACACACACGTTTTTCAAGATGGACGTTCCCCGACTGTCTCTACCTGTTTCGCATTTATTCCGCTAGATAGCAGCACGTCCTAGCACACACTTCATCCTTCAGCTTGTCTGAAAATACGGTGAACGGTATTGCCCCGCCGTCCGGTATTACCCCGCTCTACAATATACTACAATTACATTCAGCAATTAGGCCTTTAGATATTATTACTCGCTTTGCTAGTGTTCTAACTTTCATCTCACTCTAAGGTATTCATAATACATAGTTGTAGGTTGTTCCCTGTCGGCACTGACCGTGGGCACAGTTGTTCTCGTCGGAGCGGTCGCGGCAGTCCGGGTGGCCGTCGCACAGCTCGCCTGGTCGCACGCACTGCCCGTTGTCGCACCGGAACTCCTTATTCCAGCATGGCCGGTGGGCTACATGCAACAAACAGCCAACCGAGTCTCACTAAATCTGAAACAACTATATCCTGACATAAATGGTCATTTCCAAATTTAGATCAAGAACACGATTCAACGAACAAATCTTATAAGTTATTTTCATTGCAACAATCACGACGAAACATACCGTAGAGAAATTTCATTAGCTCAGCTTAAGAACTAGTTGAAGTTTCGCTTTAACAAGATCTGAGATTTACTGCTAAAACTGAAGTTTATTTTACTTCATCCAGTTTATGAAACCCTATAAACTTTTATATCTTGTATATATCCTTATTTTATTTAGTTATAAGGCAGAGAATCAGACCGGTTTTTATTGTTAGAATAATAGTATTTGAATTTCTTAAATGTAATTAAATATCTGACCATAGTAAAGTATTCTTTTAAAAGTATTGCGGTATTTTTAATATTTTAACACAGTTTGCCAAGTCAATTACTCTCTCAATTGAAATTCTTAAAAGTCTGCAAGAGGATTAAATCATATTTGTAACCTTGATTCACAGTAGAATATAATTGTACATTTTTCAAATAATTCTCGGAAAACAATCAAATTATGGGACGCCACGATGAGTTGGTGGAATAACAAGGTTAATGTTTATGTAATACCCTGGCCCTTGTTATACGGTATCAGATTATTACTACTATTGTTGACCACGAATTTCCCTTGATATTTGCCACTAAAATGCAAGCATGGCTGCAATTAATTAAAAATACACGCTATATTTACTGTATAATATGCCATATTATTATTTATTATTGATTATTAATGCGATTAAAATTATTTCCTGTGCTCAAGGAGATGAATACATAAATCATTTACTCTTTGTAGGCAACAACGAAACATTTATTTAAAATTAAAAGTCAAATCCCCATTGTGAATCCAAATCCACGACATGATCGGCTGCCGTTCGGAGATTTGGTGGCCGTAATTCAGCTTAAGAGATCGTTAGCGGTGGTGGGATCAGTGATCGTTAGGTTGCAAATGGATGGACGGAACTGCGGCGTCTCCTGGTTGAGATCTTTGTTTTTGTAAGTGCTCTGGTTTTATTGCTCTTCCCCTCAAAAAACTAGTTTACAACGTTTCCTTTATTTTATTTTAATAACACATCTCTGTAACTGGATAATAAACCACAAAAACTACATTTTAAAATTATTTCGCATACAAACAGTTCTTATAGGGTTGAAAAGGCCAAAACTCGACGTTTGCCTTAAAATAATTAATTTTGTTATTTTAAAACGACAACTTTAGAGTGTACAAATAAGTGTGTAAATACATCGGGAAACCGTGACGACGATTATAGTAGTCACATAAGGGAAGCCAGAGGTGACAGACCGTGTTAGTAGCGATAACTTGCTACTGCAGTTTAATCAACAATCTACATTAGACTCTTATTCTTAACAAGATTTTTGTTTGTCTAAGTAACCATGAAAGTGTAGCACTCACAGCACGTGGCCTCGTCGGAATTGTCCCCACAGTCGTCCACGAAGTCGCAGACGGCCGCCAGCGGCACGCAGAAGTGGTTGTTGCATTTGAAATGCGTCATCGGGCACAAATACGTGTCTGGAACATGCACGGCCATTTGAAACAAGTACGATTGAAGATTTATTCGGTTTCACCATCAGCAACAACATCCTTTCACTTAGGGTAGTTTTTCCTAAAATAAAGTAAATGATTTTCCTATAAACCTACTGACATCTGAAAGAAAGAAGTACACTAAAATTATTTTAAAATTAAGTTAATGAGTTACTCATCACATTTATTTTTTTCAAACAAAATATTTCGGTTTATTATCATAAACCATCTTCAGCTTATCAAAAAAACTAGGTAATAAACAGATATAAACACAAATTGACAACTAATCACATGTAAAAAATTTAGCTCCCTTAGTGGTTAGATTGTAAATTAAAATTAACAAGATAATTACTCTATTAAACGACATTAATTTAAAATAGGTTTAGATTTTAAAACTGTTTGCTGAATTTCTTGCTTAATCAACGGAATAAACATTAAGCTTATTGTGGCACTTGGTTGAGAGATACTTTGTTCATCAATAGCCATATAAGTAGCTTCTTTTACATTCCGTTTCTTCCAATTACTTTCTTGACAAAGTATTCTCGCGTTTGCCCAATCCACCCTATGCCTACACTAAAAATGCTAATGTAGCATTTGACCTTTTTCAAGTTTCTTCTTAAAAGTCCTAATTTAGTTGTAATAGCTCTTCGGTAGTGAGTGGCTGATAAGAGGCAATTAAAACACAAAGCACGTGAATAATAGGATTGTCGATACTGGAGCTACGAACCAGGACCATACAGATCGATTTAACCCTTTTCATTGCCAAGTATACATTGACCATAAACCAAACCACGTACATTATTTTTAAAGTTTGGGGAAAATATTGAGAAAAACTTTTGAAATCACTGTACAAACTTTACTCGTTTAGAGTATAGAAAGAACTGACGAAAACAACATCTGTTTTTACCTTCATGTTTTATAGTCAAAGAAAAAAGTCAACAGGATATAGAGATAATATTTTTTATTTTATTTTAGCTGCTGATGGTTTTACTAGAGAAAACTGCGTGTTATGAAATTATTTTTATCTGCAATATATCCATTTCGGTTTGATGCATATGAAATAATAATGCTAATGAGTTTGCAATAAATAACAACACGAGACTATCAATTGAATTACAATATAAACCCTTAACTTTGTTAAATGGAATCATTTTAAAATCAATAATAAATTGGTTTAGAAACAATAAGAGGAACAACGTAATGTCAGTCTACCTTTCAGTCAATCAAAGTATTGGAATTGTTCAGCATTTCTTATCTTTTCAATTCAACAAACACTTTCTCATTTTTCACGTTTTTCACTTTCGATCTCTTCAGTGCTCAATATTAATCAAAAGACTTGAATTATTTTCTTAGTAACAAACAATAATATTAAATACTAACTAGTCTACTTGTTGCTCGAAATCGAGCAATTCATTTTCATACAATACCACAGTAACATTCAGTCCTAAATCAACGACATCCAACCAATCCAATATAGTGAATAACGTAACCCAATATAGTAATCACAAAAAAAAAACTACACGTATTTACATTAACAGATGTTTAAAATGTTCGACCTAAACCCAATGTTATTATAAAAGGAAATTTTCGAATTTATGTTTATGGCGGCCTTATTTTATGTCCGATTGTCATCAATTTTTGACGGAAACAACTACAGAAAAAGCCCTATCTCACGACATAAAAATCATGCATATCCGTTGGAAATTGTAGGAGAAGTTCTCAACTAAAAAAAAACCTTAAATAAGTATTGATAATATATGAGTAAAAACTATTAATAAAATACTAATAAGCTGAGCCCTGTAGTGACTAGCCCCGACTATCCCATTAACCTGTTGGTGGTGGATAAGAACACCATGGCCAAGAATATCTGCCTTTGAGAACATTTTGCACAATCCCCCGAATACACAGGATATTGAAAGAAAGAGAAGGTTGAGAAACGGGACAGCGAACGGCAAAATAACCCACTCAGAGGGCCAACTCCCATGGACCTACGACAACTAACTGATTTTCAGGCTCAAACATTTGGTTCTGTGACCTGCCTACCGTCCGACTGCCCACTGTTGTTTCTTCAGCTGATGGTTCCATGTCCTCCAAATGACACCCACTACTCTGTGTTTGAAGGGAAGATATATTGTCATAGTGGACAGCCAAGAAACTTCGTTTTCCGTACCCAATTCCAACTCACAACTGGGTATTAACTAGATTTAAGTTGTCCTCGGACATCCCAAGCCACAGATCACAGCGCGGCGCGGCGCTGGTACGGTAACACAACAACTCAACAGCACCACTCACCACAGTCCTCCTCGTCCTCGCCGTTGACGCAGTCCGAGTGTCTGTCGCATCGCTTGACCAGCGCCACGCAGCTGTTGCCACTGGTACGGTAACACAACAACTCAACAGCACCACTCACCACAGTCCTCCTCGTCCTCGCCGTTGACGCAGTCCGAGTGTCTGTCGCATCGCTTGACCAGCGCCACGCAGCTGTTGCCGCAGTACGGTAACACAACAACTCAACAGCACCACTCACCACAGTCCTCCTCGTCCTCGCCGTTGACGCAGTCCGAGTGTCTGTCGCATCGCTTGACCAGCGCCACGCAGCTGTTGCCGCAGTACGGTAACACAACAACTCAACATCTCCACTCACCACAGTAATCCTCGTCCTCGCCGTTGACGCAGTCCGAGTGTCTGTCGCATCGCTTGACCAGCGCCACGCAGCTGTTGCCACTGGTACGGTAACACAACAACTCAACAGCACCACTCACCACAGTCCTCCTCGTCCTCGCCATTGACGCAGTCCGAGTGTCTGTCGCATCGCTTGACCAGCGCCACGCAGCTGTTGCCGCAGTACGGTAACACAACAACTCAACAGCACCACTCACCACAGTCCTCCTCGTCCTCGCCATTGACGCAGTCCGAGTGTCTGTCGCATCGCTTGACCAGCGCCACGCAGCTGTTGCCGCAGCTGAACTCGTTGTCCAGGCAACCTATCAACAAAAGTACCACCCTTTGTGAAGCCACAGGAATAAAGAGTGTTCCTAAAAATTTGGCACTTTCAAAATCTGGCAGTTTTATTATGTTAGTACCAGCGGGACCGAGCTTAAGCTTGGTAAAATTATTTCTTTTGTTTCTCACACAAAGCTCGTTCTCTCTGCTCACTAGTAGTGCAAAATTGAGGATGCTGGCCCAGTTCAAGGTCACCTGAGGGATGACGTCATCGAGGTCAATGACCTCACCGATGACGTCATCGATGACGCAATCGATGACGTCATCACTAATGACGTCATTTCGATGACGCCACACCCATGACGTCACAGAAATGACGTGCTGATGACGTCATCACCCCTTACGTCATCAAAACGACGTCACCGACGCCACTAAGGTCAAGGTCACGCAGAAACTTAAAAGTTTTTGGCACTTTTGCCGTTTCTCGCACTACGCTCCGAGTTTCAGTCCGAGTCCCCGTGACCTTGATCACTTGGAGCGAATATTACATGAGAAACGGCAAAAGTGCCAAGTTAAACCTGAGTTTCTGACATGACTCTGCCTAAATGGGCAATCGGTAATCCCTCAGGTGACCTTGAACTAGCACAACACCCCCAATTTCATATTACTGTGACCTTGAAAACTTAACAACGGAGCGCCGACACCGATGCGCACCCCACGACAGCCACCGAGTGACTGACTGTCAGGCTCTGTGTACTCTAGGTATATGGGGAAGTGGAGGGGGAAATTTCAAGGTCATCCAAATGGAGTTTTAAAAAAGTTGAAGAGTAGAAAGACTACTCTTGTGCTTCCTGGGCGACCTCATCAATTTCCAACGGATCTGTAAACCAATCCGATCTGTAGCGGCAGGAGTCCAGAAAACAGGTGCACCACCCATCAGGTTGTCCGTAGCACTTCCGACAATTGGTAAGATTGGAGAAGTGAAATTTAATACACCGCTGCGGACAACAAGTATAAAAGTATTTGGATTTGTAGATTTTGAAAGTTTGTAGTACCGGTGGTGGCAGCTGTTGGTTCTTGCATCTACACCTGCAACATCCGAAGCATTCACATTGGCGGCAGGCCAGCCCATCCACTTGCCACTTTGGTAAGAGGAAACACTTATCCTCACAGCAATAGGTTGTCCCCGTCTCTTCCTCCCAACGCTTCTTTGCACAATATGTGACGCCTTGTATCTCCAAACACCTATGCTCGCAACATGAGATGCGCTTACTTTCCATAGCTGATGTTGCTTTGACGAGGGAGCACGATGAAGTGATGCTGTGGTCAGTGGGAATGGGGTTTATATAAA
Source organism: Neoaliturus tenellus (assembly GCA_030545055.2). Taxonomy (NCBI): domain Eukaryota; kingdom Metazoa; phylum Arthropoda; class Insecta; order Hemiptera; family Cicadellidae; genus Neoaliturus; species Neoaliturus tenellus. Next base: position 203,280,921 of record CM061534.1, on the reverse strand, counting down.
CTAAGGTGAGTGGAGGGGGAAAGGTCAAGGTCATCCAAATGGAGTTTTAAAAAAAGAAAAGAGTAGAAAGACTACTCTTGTGTATCTATAGCGATTTCATTGATAGTGAGTGCTTCTGTATGCCAAGTTGATCTGTACTGACAGGCTCCTAAATAATGTTTGCAAAAACCTGCAAAATGATTGTTGCACAATTTGCAGCCAGTTAGCTGTTTTAATGTGAATTCAATGCAACGTTCAGGGCAACAAGTGTACTTATGCCCTCTCATCTGGTACACATGGAATGTCTTCAACTCCGGTTTCGGCTTCTTCCAAGACTTGCACTTACACATGCATTGACCAAAAGCTTCACATTTTCTACACACCAGGCCATCCGCAACATCAATGTCATTCGGCCATGAAAAACATTTCCGTTCGCAACAGTAGTTGAGTTGACTCTCCATGTTGCTGTGGTGAAGGTGTGCGATGAAATGATGCTGCAGTCATTGAGAGTGCACCTTAAATAAACTCAGTGGAGGGGGAAAGGTCAAGGCCATCCAAATGGAGTTTTAAAAAAGATAACTAGTCGTCCTCCTCCTCCTCATCCGTTGTACTTAGAGAGCTGTCAGACGAAGAGCCCCGTGCAGGTGCTCCCCAGATGAAAAACAAATCAATTTTAAAACGAAGACCAGGATCTTGCATCATCAATTCCTTTAATTTGTCACATACTAAGTCGACCTTGTGTAAGGTGTCAACAACAAGCTTCCAATTCGTTGGTTCAATATAACTTGTAGTAGAGTCTGCCTCGCTGATAACCACATTCTCCGGCCGTATTGGAGTGTAAAGATGTGTAAAGTTCTTCGGCTGTAGCTGAGGTTCAGGCTGGCTGGAAGTAGAAGGTTGAGTGTGGACCCCTGTCGCATCGAAATCCATAGTCATTCTACATTCAATGTTGGGGTTTTCGTTTAATACATACACCAATTTCTCATGCAACATATCCACTTCTGCCGAGTCTTGCAGATGAACATTCCAGGAAAATGGCCATTCTTCATCCGTAGTGGAGTCAACTCGAGAAAGAGTGCTGTCCGCCATGATAGCTAAGCAAGGAATGATGTGAGCTACAGACTGTGGTAACAGTATTGAAAAGTAGAGGGGGTAAACCAAAAGTATGTGGAGGGGGTATTTTCAAGGTCATTTAATTTGGGTTTTAAAAAAAAGGAAATAGTGGAGGGGGAATTCTCAAGGTCATCCAATTTGGGTTTTAAAAAAAGGAATGAAGGTTACTCCTCTTCAGCCTCGTTGTCCCCCACATCCTCATTAGCCTCATCTTCATCGACGTCAGACTCGCCGTAAGGGTAGATCGGGGACATGGGCGAATATTGTGGAGATTGTTGACCGTTGTTATCGTCCCCTTGCATTCTGACTTGGGACCAATCATAATTTAAATTCATTTGTATTATGATTCCAGGGTTGTCCCGCAGTATTTCCTTCATCCGTTCGCAAATTGTTTCCAAATAGTGTACACTATCGATCGACAGTGTCCAACCCGTACTTGTACCGACATCAGTAGTGGAGTCAGCTTGGCTGATGGTGTTGTTGTCTGCCATGGTTGCTTGTCGGACAAGGAATGACGGTTGATGTGATGCTCATGCAGGAACATGGTGAAGTGGTGGGGGGTGTGGTGGAGTAGTGGGGGTATTTTCAAGGTCATCCAAACGAAGTTTAAAAAAAAAAGGAAAACCTACAAAGTAACATTGAAACTTTCCAATTGATGGTGGCGAGCGTTTTCTTCTGCAACCTTGCCGACACATGTGACTATGCAATACAGTATGAAAAGTACAACCATAATAAGGCCGAACAATAAAAGATAGCCGTTGACTATCATGATATTTTCTGAGTGGATCTGCTTTCTTCTTATCGCCCTCTCCTGCATCCTCTTCTCCAACTCGTGGACGAAGTCACAACATGCGTGAGGACATGTTTTATCCGTTGGTAGGTTTGCCATTGTCGATGTTGTCGATGTGGCTGTTGAAGATGGAATGAGGTTTCCAATTGCGATGTGCCATGTACACCAATAGTCAAGTGGTGGGGGTAACAAAGCAGTGGAGGGGGAAGTTTCAAGGTCATCCAAATTGTGTTTTAAAAAAACCTATCTTGTTACTGAGCTTATATGTCAGTAACAAGATAGGTGTTTTTGCTCTTTTACTTCTTTAATATAATGAAAAAATATACATATTCTACAATGGTTAGGACAAGAAATACAACTGCTAGTCAGCTGAAGTAGTCCAAGTTGTCTGGCTCGGTCTTCATGGATGCTGGTGAGGAAGCCGTTGAGGAGTGTCCAGGCTCTTCCTTTGACTGCCGGGTGTTCCGTATATTGCAAGCGTAAACTTGCACATTTATACGGTAGCCTCGTGTCACCATCAGCTGCAACTCCTTGTATAAGTCGTTTAGCTCCTGCTGAGTCTTGATGCTCACCTCCTCGTAACTTGCGCAACTGACGTTGAGAGACATCCTGATGTTGCTAGGTTGGCTGCTGGAGTAGAAATGAAGCCGAGGCACAGCGTTTGGAGGTACATGGAAAAGTGGTGGGGGTAATGGTGGTGGGGGTATGGAAGATGCAATTAAACACTTCTAAACTTTTTCCATTGATACAAAGGGATGGAACAAATAGCACAGGTGTCCTTGTAGTTTTCAAATCTAAACATTGGTGCTAGAAATCCAAACTGTTTTCTACCACCTTCCTGTACGAACCGTCGAAGGTCTCTGACGGCAGCATTGCCACAAGGCCTACAAAACTTTTCCCCGTCTTGGAACCTATACCAGGAGTATCCCGAATACCCTCTATTATCTTTCTTGTACTCTTCGATATCCTGTTTTACTGTTATAGGGATATTATCTCGTAAAGCCGTCTGGAATAAAGATGCGTCAGTTATAACTCGTTGTAAGCAAAGCTCGTACAAGGTGCTCATCGTTTGCTAGTTGGCAACAGAATGACCGTTTTTCGCATCCAAGCAGGTTTGAATCTAGTGCGGTAGTGGGGGTAATTACGGTAGTGGGGGTAGTTGTGAAATGCAAAGGTCAAAGGTCAAGGTCACCCGCGAAGTTAAAAAAAAAAAGCAACATATCAATACGTGAAGTTTGTCACATATTGATATGTTGCATTTTTTGTTTTTTTTTATTTTTTTTTTGTCTTTTATGATTCGTTTATTTATAAAACATTACAACAACAACATATGTACAACATTAAAACTTAAATCTAACACTGCTGCTTGTCAGCGATGTGGATGGTCAACTCTGTAGAATTGCTACCCGTGCAGCCGTGCGACACCAGGTATAGACACCCGGGTTGAATAGAGCGAAGATCCTCGTTTTGTAGAAGATGGACGAATCTCTTGGGCAGGTACACCTGGAACTTTGGTTCATCCCCCGGAGTAAACGGTGCCTCGCTGAGACTGCAGCAGATAGCCTCCCCAACTGTAGTCTCCATCTTCTTCATAGCATGGATTATGTAGTGCTTCTCGTCTTTTAGTTCCGAGCACTTCTTTACAGGTAATATTGTTGACTTGGAGTGAGCATTGAACTGCTCGACCAAAGTCTGAAGGAACTGGTGAGATGCCATGGTCAGGTTACAGATCGTCTTCTTGCTCGAAGATGTTGTCGTCTCGGAATCTCGAGTAATACTCATGCCAGGTCCCTGTCTGCTCCCCACTTATATACTCTCCGTTACCCCCACCACTCCCCACTTCCCCATTTTGAAGGTAAGAGGCGAGTTTATAGGCATTTTTCAAAGCGCAATGTCTATCTTTATCATGTTCTGGGCTTTTTGTACAAATACATATGGTTTCCAGCATGTATTGATAATTCTTATCCAATTCCACATCATTAACCGGAACATGAGTAAATCCTTCGATCCATCTTTTCTTTTCCAGCCCCTTTGTGTAAATATTGGTAAACTTGTCTGAAAAGTGATGCATAATGTGATACAAGTCCGTGTAACTTGTAAAACCATCATACCAATCGATATGATGGAAGTGTTTTGAAATCCATCTGTTGGTAGTAGCGGCTTTACTAATTAAAGACGAATAAGAACATGGTGGTTTAAATAAAAACGAATAAGGAACACTTGTATTCATGTCCAAAAACACAAGTTCTTTTATAATGAATCTATCATCATTACCACGAAACGCTTGAAACTCAATAATACCAGGCTTGGACTTTACTTGTTGTTCTTCTCCCTTGTCCATTTTGAAGGTCACACGTCTGCTCATTACGAAGTCAGGAGGTCAACTGATTTCCACACCACGGTAGGTACTACTTTTATACCCGGAAGTACAGTTGTTGGCGCGTTGGTGTATATTTAACGTGGGCACCGTCCCCAATAGGCCTAACCCCACAAAATTTTGGTTATTGTTTTAAAAACTAACCATTGTTATTTAAGTTTCCATCTTTATATTTTCCTTGTTTTCATTTTCATCACTAACACTTGATTCTTCTCCTCCATCTTCCTCTTCTTCCTGTTTTACTGATTTCTTATGTAGTTGAGCGTACTTTTCCAATTGTCTCCACATCTGTACTTCATGAGGAACTCTATTAAATATAGAAGTATCTACAGGTCCGTATAATATAGGTGCGTCCGGTTGTTTGTCCAAAGTGTCTTCCAAATAATCTTTAATAATCGAACTTGAAAACACCAGTTGTCTCAAGTATCTTGTTATAGGTTCAGTAGCACAAGTTAAAATGAAAAACTCCTCTCGATTAAGTTGAATTTTGTTATCATGTCTTGTTGTGTCTCTAAACCGTAGCTGATGATCACCACGTTGTTTAATAATATCAATTTCCACATTTGAATCCAAAAGTCCTACTCTTGTCTTTCTTCCAAACATGTTACTACTTAAATAGCATTCTAGTAGATGCAAATGTTTCATAAACGATTCCCAAGCACTGTCCGTAAACAAAATCATTTTGGGTCCATGAGTTAAAATTACAGTAGGGGAATAATCTGTAGATTTCATAACACCGATTAAAACACTTTTATCCAAACTGGAAGAGATTGGGTAAAATATTCGCAAAAATACCTCACTCAATATGTTTGGAGAAATATTATCTTCAATATCCCTTTTTCTCTTTTGTATAGTCTTTCTTCTTTTACCTTTTTCTTCAACATTATTACTGGCGTGAAGTTGTCCGCAAACGTTTTGTTCACCTCCTTCCTGGTGACCTTGAGGATCTAAAAACTCAGATATCTCCTTCTCAATATCTACCATATTTTCAGGTGTACCACTAGGAGAAGCCATATTGAATACGATGCTACCCATACAACAGTAGGCAACAAACTGATGAGGAGCGGTCTGTACGCTCTGCTTTTATACTCGCGGAATGAAACAAAACCGGTTCTTACAATACATTTTTAACAATTCCAGTTAAAGGTGTGTATGTTACGATTTTATCATGTAGAATTAAACAGTATGCAGTTGTATTAGCCGGTATAGCATCGTTGAATTCCATTTCTATTTTTATATCCACACTTGATGACTTTACTGATTCATTTTGTTTAGAACAATCGATTACAACTATTGGGTAGGCATCGAAATATTTGTCAGGTGATAATAAAGGTGTATTTGTTTTACCGTAATATGAACTTTGGAATCTCGCGTACATATCGTACAATATACTGTATTTCTTCTTAGTGAATGACACATTTAAATTGTCGTATGGAAAGAATTGTGAATTTAAATAAACTTTAATATTTTTCAAGTCACAATGATCAAATTGTCCTGCATGTTTAGTAATGGCGTCTCTTCTACCTGTTTGTAAACCAAATATAATATACCTGGCTCGTTCTACATAATTCGATGTTTTAACAGTCCAAGTGTGTCGATCCGTAGTAGGTAAACTGGGATGCTCATGAAATTCCCAACTTCTAAATGGAATAACAATATCACGATCGGCTTTTAATTTTCTTAAAAGTAGCATTCTATGCTCGTCAGCCAATTTAACATGTGGAACTCTCCATACAATTTTGTCTAATTTTAATTTCCATTCTAAAGTCGCATCTGTAGTAGCATCTGCAGCTTTAATAATGTCTTTATCGTTAGAAGATCTCAACAAAACTAATTCTTGTTTAACGTTTAATATTATTTTCCTATAATCTTCAGCAAAACCAAGCAGCAAACGTAATGGAATATAAAAATCAAAATATCCATTTGGATTTGGAGTGATCGTGTCAATCGTAGGTAATACCCATCCGGCAGGTTTAAGTAAATTGGTTTCATTGGGTGTTATAGATGTTAATCCTTTTAAAGTTGTCGTAATACCTACTTTTTTAGTGGAATCAACTGTTACACCTGATATTTCATATCTAATTTCATCAAATAGGAAAGCCATAGGATTATTTATAAATGGAACTGTTGTACCAACAGTAGTACCGTCCTTTTTAGTAACTTGTCCTTCAATATACAAGTAACTTTCACATGGTAGTGTGTAAATGTCTTGATTTTGTATGGGAATACGAATTTCATCGTTATTGTTTAATTTCGATGAAGTGTAAGGGTTGTGGGTGTGATATTCTTTTTCCCATAGGGTTTCGTCGAATGTTGGACCCTGCGCTATATCCAGTATATCCATACTCGGTTAATTTTAATCCAATTCTCTCTAAGAAACGAATGTTCTCGCGTGTTAACTCCTCCACAGCTGAAGAGCTACTAATGCGGTTTCCCGTAGGTTGTTCGCTTTTAAATGTTAAACCCATGGTTTTGTATTAAAGTGTCGATTTTAAATGTAATCTAATCGTAATAGGCTCTTCTCTGAAGTCTACCAAGTTACCGTCTTGATCCAATACGCTCAACACGATGTCTGAAATGAAAGTGGTGTTCAACGGTAGATATACCAGGTTTTGTGGCTTTTCAACAATTTTAAATCCAGGTGGTACACTTGGGTAAAAAGTATGTATGATGTGGGTGTTAGCCCCATCCCTGTAAGCACCTTGTATAATGTTACAAGTTATGTCTATACTATTGACTTTTAATATTGTTACTGTTTTCTTACCGGAATGTGTTACATCTGGTTCTAATACAGGCCCATCGTTGGAAAATCCTAATAAATCACCAATTGAGTTTGGTTGAGTGAAATCTATATAATATTTGGATGTAATTTCAGCTTTCATCGTATTATTATTACCTTTTAATGTTATATTGTCTTTTCCCATTTTAGTTTGCAAAAATTCATTTATATGATCAATTTCATAAGAACCTGTGGGTAACCTGCACTCTTGTAAGTCTGTAAATTTTCCACTGGCATCCTTTCCCTTATAATAATGCAATATGTTATTTTTACCTTCCGTAACATTGGGAATAGATATGTACGTTGTAAAATCCAATAGTGCCGCCTCCCAACACCTTCCTTTTTGCAAGCGTAACGCTGGAAAAAGGATACTTCGTAAAGTGGACGATTTTCCTGTTAATGATACCGTATAGGAAGACATCTCAATAGTGACTGATACTTTTAGCTAGAAATTCCAAACATAAATGGCCGCATATTGAAGTATTATCAGGTTGTTCTCTTTTATAGTTATAATATATGTTTTTAGCAGATTTAAAGTAATTTTGAAGTTCTTTTGGTGGTGGCAAATTACCGAAACTATCAAAATAATATACATTGTTATTTAGTTTCTTATAACAAACCCAATGGGTGCCAGGCCCTTCAGTATTATCCAAATTTACAATTCCAGTCTCATTTTGCCACATTTTCTTTGGTAAACTGTCTTTCATAAACACACCGCGAAAAAATGGTATTTTTAAACAGGAAATATATTTAAATAATTCAATATTGGTTAATGCTTTATGTGGTATGACCAATTGATTTCTTTCATTTAATATGCATGATAAGGTCTTAGGTAAAGACCTGCCCCGTTTTTTACCATTGACCACACGGTGGGCTTCTTCCTGCCTTTTCTTGTAGATCGTCGTCTTCTTTTTATATTTCCTCCATGTTTTCTTGTGGTTGACCTCCTTTTTACTCTCCTTCTCCTCCTTCTTCCACCTCCTACTGCTGTTTTAGCCTTCATACCTGCTGTTACTGCTAAAGCTGCTGCTTTTTCTGCTATGCTAGCGTCACTTGATTTTACTCGTTGCCAAGCTATGTCCGCAAGCTTTTTGTCAGCTATTGATCTATTTTTTGAATCGGCAAACGTGGAATATGCGATATCGTGTTCTTTACAAGCCTGATCTAACTTGTTTATGCCAGGATCGCCTCTTTCCAGTCGTTTTTTCAATTTAGTTCCTGGTCCGCAATACTGATAACCTCCTGGTATATGAAATTCGTATGGTAATGCGTCTATTGCTCTATTTACTATGGATCCTACTGGAATTTGTTTTAAAGCTTTACTTAACAGAGAAACCGCTGTGGACGTGATCCCACCTCCTTTTCTTGCAGTGTCTCGATATGGACTGATGTACTTGAACGTCATTATTGTCCTTTTATAATGGCAATGTGCAACTCATGTGTTAACTCTATGACAGGTTGCACATAAATGAAGTCATTTATTGAGTTATTTACTTAAATATCAATATCACCCCAATCTGATGATCTAAACTGTTTCGTTTTAGGGTTAATAAAGTATTTATTATAAATTTCTCGTTTAATATACTCACCTCTCATGGATTCAGCATAAGTATTATGACCTGATTTTCCTTGAAGAATATCTGGTGTAAAATGATTGTGTAAATCAAATATCGCATTACCTAAAACTTTTACAAGAAAATTAACAGTGACAGCATTATCTACATGTTCAGGGTCTTTAAGGTTTGTTATACGTTTATTATTACAATCATACACTTTACTATCCTTTAATGATGTTGTAATGGTCTGTCCTACAGTTGCAGCATCATTTGCTTCTCTTCCTTGTGCCAAGTCTCTTATCACTCTATTATTACATGTAAACCATCTAAAATATTTATTTGGATCTAGATGTACGGTTTGTGATAAAGCAGCTGCATCATGTTTTTCATAACCCCATCCCATATTTGATAACTTTTTATCCATGCAATCCCAAGCATCATTTTTGTATGTTAATAAATTAAATTTTTCATTACCTTGAACAAATTCATCCCCTTGCTTCGATACTACTTGATCTTGTTTTACAAAAGAGGTTGTTTCTTGTTTTAAGGTTTCCATCATTTGACCCACTGTTGCACCATCTGATGGCGCCGAACCATCTTTAACATTTGCTAAACAATTATTAAAACAATCTATAACCCCTACATCACGTATGATGCAATGATCTTTAATATATTTTAGATTTACAGCATCGTTTTCAGTTTTTGGATAGCCTATATCATTAATAACAAATTTATAAAAAGAAAATCCATCTTTTGTCTTTTCAGGTATCAAAGAATGTAAATAGCGTCTATTTACGCTGTCTTTTGCATCTTTAGGGTCATCTACGTTGGATATACGTTTATTGTTAGCACTATACGTTTCCCCATTGAATTTTAACGTATTTTTTAATTCAGATGACAAATAACCTTTGTTTATTGCATCACCGTTTTGATTTGGTTTACCAACGTTGATGATTCTATGATCTTCTGCGTCATATGTGTTATTTTGTAGTCTTAATGTTGGCGATATCTTTTCCTTTAATATTTTTAAATTTATTGCATCGTTTTCATCCGTAGGATCTTTTATGTTTTTTAACCTTTTATTACTCATATCATAATCTCCATCAGGTGTTTGTGGTAAACCAGCACTTCTTTTTAAACTATTGGCATAATATAACCCATCCGAGGAGTAACGTCCGAACTTGTCAACACTCATGGTGCAACTGAATAGCATTTTAGGGGGTAACGCATTTTTATGAGATTACCCCACGGTTTCGGAGTTCATCCACTAAAGCCACCCATTCGTTTTCCAATCCAGTATGACCCGCTTCTTTAGCTTCATGTATTAGTTTCATTCTATCCACCAATTTATTGATATTATTGTAATAAATCACATTTGTGTTATATAGTTTCTTCATTAAACCTGTACCTGTAACAGACTTGTTTCTTTTTCTTGGTTCTGGAGCACTTATATCCAAAGTGGATGACACAAACCTTCGTTTTACAGGTTTTCTTGGTATTATTGGCATTAGTTGTCTTCTCGTTGTTGGTATTAACCTGGATACAAATTCTCTATATTTTAAAGACTTTGATCTAAAAACAGGTTGGTCAGCTGAATACTTCCTCCTGTATGCATTAGTTTGTTCCAAAATCTTTTTATATGCTTCCATGTCTTTTTCTTTAACTAACAATTCTAAAGGCTTATTTTCAAATAATAATTCAAATAATCCCCTTGTGCCCTTATATCTTTGATTACCAACAATAATATTATCATGTTCATCAATGTTTACCGGGCTATTACCAACCATTAAACCGTCTTCTGTTAGTCTTACCCCATAACTATGGTAGTTTTTATTAGGATTTGTTCCAGCTAACATTTTTATCATGTATTTCCTTCCTAAAGGTCCTTTGTTATGAATGTTTTCACCCAACAAGCTTATGTTTGACGGACCTTCCCTTGTCTCTTCTTCTTTTTCCTCTTCACTAGCAGTTGATACAACTTCATGTCCTCTTTTGGCTTTTACTTCATATAATTCTCTTATTCCACTATAGTCCGGTGATTCTAGCTCTCTTTCAGGTTCTCCACCGGTAAAACCACTATACGTAGAGGATTCCGGGTCTTCATCACTAAACTCTTCTGATTTTACATTTTCTCTTTCAAACTTCGTAATAGGTGCAATCGCATCTCCTTCCAATACAGGTTTAGCAAATTTTTTGTTTAATTGTTTCAAGGGTTCAGTAATAGGTTTAAAAGTAGATTCAAGGAATTTCTCCCTCTCGCTAATACCTAGTTTCAATGCTCTGTTTTTAGCCCGAATAGAATCACTAAGTGATTTTATTTCTTTTACTAATTTTTCTTGGTTAACCATGTTTGTAGCAAGACGTGTTGTACAACAATGAATGTGTTATACCGCGTTTAATGTATTAATATAAATTTATCAAATCCTATCCTGTATCGACCATTGTTTAGCGGTTGTTCCTTCATAATTGTTAGGAACCCATACTTTTCAGCCCAAGCCTTTCCACACAACTCTTTAAATCGTTCAAATGTCATATCCGCATTTACATGATCAAAATATATATGTTTTAGGTTGGTTTCGTCCTGTTTAAATACAATTAACATGTTTGCATTGTCTCTAATGAGTTGTTTAGGTATTTTGCTGTAAGTTTGGCCAATATAAATGCTATCTATGTTGTTATGTCGACCCATAGCGAAGTAATTCCTTATTGTGTTTTGGTTTTCACAAGATACATCGTCGAATATAAACACGGAGAATGGTTTAGCTTCTTGTGGCTGCATGACACTCTCGCTTGCATTAAACTTTAAATATTTAACTTCAGGCACATTAGTCAGTATCTTTTCCAATAATTGATACTTTGGTTGTTGTAGTGATTTTGAAAATACATATAGATTGTTAAATCGTAATCCTTTAGGGTTTGTAATCAAATTGAATACTACATTAGTTTTTCCACAGTTGGAAGGTCCGGTAACCAGACAACGAACGGTGTTTGGTAACAAATTGCCATGTTTCCCACTATTGAATTCTGAATTATCCACTGTGAGTTCATCTATATTATTAATAGTAAAACTCTCTTTTTGTGGTACTATCTCCATCCTTTGTAATGGTTCAACCTAAAATGATTCTCTATCGTTATATCAAATCCTTTTTAGGTATCCAAGAATCTTCCGTCTTATTAAATCCTAACCATCGTACTTTGACCTTATCTTTTTTCCGTTGCAACACCTTTTCAACTAAATATACATCGCCTACTGTTGATTTTAACATTTCATGTCCATAAAACCCTCCTTCAAGCAATTGTCCTTTATTATCTTTTAAAATATATGTCTCAGGTACTGTAGGTTGTACTTTGAATACAGTAAAAACCTCATTGGTCCAATTTGGCAGGTATCTTTTACTGAATACACCTTTATATTTACTTATTCGCACTTTATCACCCACATTAAATTTTTTAGGCTTTAGTTTTTCAACTTTTGGTTTAGTATTCGTTTTTATACGTTTTAATACAAGGTTTTCATTTTTACTAGTTACTTGGTTTGGTTTCATCCCGATAGTCCTATGAAATTTGTTATTGTAATCGTTTATAAGTTTTGGTAACATATCAATCCATATGTGCGATCCTCTGTTGGAAAACATTTTATACATTGCACTTTTTAAAGTTCTGTTGAATCTTTCGATTATTGAGGCTTTTACTTCTGAATTGGTTGAATAATGGTTTATATTGTGTTTTTTCATTAAATTTGCAAATTCCTTATTAAAATATTCTTTTCCATCATCTGTTTGTAAATGTTTAATAGTATGTTTGTCTCTTTGTATAGCTGTTTCCATTGCTTTTGTAACACTTTTGCCACTTTTATCTTTTAGTGGTAAAGCATCTGCCATTTTTGAAAAACAGTTAATAACAGTCAATATGTATTTATATCCTTTATTTTGTTTGCTATAAGGAATCATTTCGATTAAATCCGCTTGATATAAATCATTAATTCCTTTTATCACCGTATTTCTTCGTGGAAACTTTCTTCTTGCAGGTTTATGAAGTTCGTTGACAATTTGTTGCTTCAAGTCCTTCATATTGCAGGTTTCAATGTTTGTTGTATCACATGTATAATCACAATGAATGTTGTTTTAAATATTCACATCATTTATATGGGTCAAGGTCATCCAAACTTGTGTAAAAACATGGGGAACACGGCGTTGGACTTGCCATGTTCCCCATTTTTTTACGGAAGGAGAAAGGAATAAGGTCGAAGTTGTAGAAGGACGAAGAATAGGTTACTAGTTGATAGGGTTTAAGGAGTAATGGCCGAAAGGAAGAGTGTGGATTTTGTCGGGCAAAATATGTCTTTTATCATCCCGAGCTGACAGTGCTTTTTTAATTTCGGTGACACTGTAGACTTGATGCTTGAAGCTTCGGATATTGTTGAATGTTGCTGATATCGTAGTATCTTCAAACAAACAAGTCTTGTAGTGGTCAAATGTTACGTGTTTTTTCAAATAAGATGTCTTCACTCCTTTTGCTTTCTTGACTGTCGGTGTGTTGTTCTCGTGGTACATCTTAAATGAATACAATTTCGCCATCAGCGCCACTATTTCTTCTAAAGGCATTCCATTAGCTTCATCTTTGAATTTTCCAATTACTTTTTTATATTTTTCATTAAAATTTGGATGGTTCTTCGGATAGTCAGAAAAGTCGAAATCTTCTTTGTATGGAAAAGTCCTTAGGTCTTCATACATGTCCAAAGTCTTTATCCAGTAGATAAACGCGTCCGTATCCATGTATGCGACTCCAATGTTTTCCCTTCCGTAGTGTTTAACCATTTTGTTATAATGGAAATCATACATCAGGGTTTTACTTATATCCAAAATCGACATACCTATGTATAACGGACGGTCCATGACTATTGTTGTTTTCTTCATACTGACAGCGACTAGATTTTCGTTTATAATCATGGATGTTCCGAAATTTGGTTTTTGCACTAATTTTTCCAATTTCCTAGGATCACTCACTAATTTTACATTTTTGTGTTTTCTTTTGTTCTCCAAGGTCTTCCCAAAGATGGCATTGTTCATTAATTTATAGAAGTCCTTTTCAAATGCTGTTGTCGCTGCAGCTCTTCTTGTAGTGTTGGAATCAATATATGGTTTCAACCAACAAGACTGGGTGAATTCAATTGCTCTATGAATTCTTACTATACGTAGACCCAATTCAAGAGCCTGTTGAACTACCCAGTAGTGAGCCACATAACGATCTTTATTCTCCAAGGTCATCATCAATTTTGGCCATCTTCCTGTCGGTGAAACTTCAGTCTTGGCTAGGAGAGGCAAGTCGTAGTGATGGTCATGAAGGTGCTCCGGGTATTCAAAATCACAGTCCAAAATATAGCCTTTTGGACCATCCTTTGGAATCTGTGAGATGTCTCCGATGGTGGCCGGGTCGATCCATTTGAAGTCAGCGTAGGGAAGCGGATTTGACATTGCCCAACCATAAAGGTTGTTTGCGTCAAAGTAGCCAAGGTAGACCGATGGTTGTTGCTCGTCGAAGCCGGGGATGTACTTGTTGTTGGCTTTGACATGACGTGTTACAGCTTGTGTCAAACCGCCCCGTACACCAGATTCCATCATGAGCACCATATCAATATCCGTTAGAAGTTCCAGTCGACAGTTGGTTGACTTTAGCATAGCTTGCCATGCTAATCCTGGAGATGTGTACGAGTGTAGAGGGTCCAGTCCATAGGCGGAGAAGCAGGTGTTTCTGAATTCTTCCATCACATCGCACAGCAGAGTTACGTCCAATTTTATATAAAAGTCAGAATATTCCCCCAAGGTTTGAATGTTTAGTTGATTCCACACATTACATGCATGATTGTAGTCTTCAACGGAGATTTCACTTTCGTTTAATTTGCTATTGAAGGCTTCAATCGGTGGAAGACTAGTTTCTTCAAACTTTTCTGTAGAAGTTATATAATCATAGGGGAAAACTCCTTTCCTTAATACTAGGTCCAATTTATCTTCAGGTACAATTTTGCTTGTTTCTTTTAAGTCTTCTCTTCTTAGGTTCTCTGACAATTTGGCTAAACTTGATGGCATAAATCTGTAAGAGTCTACAAAGCGAAGTTTAATTTTACCTACTGTTTTTGAAAAACTGATGTACTTTTCCAATGTTGTAGCAAGAACATCAATTTTACCGTCATCTCTTCCTAACTCTGGTATAATAAAGTGGGAGTCGTAGCCGCTAAGATTGTGTAAAACAACAGGAATAAAGTTTGGCAGTTTGTAATTTATATTGCATGAATTACAAGCAGCTCCTCTGTATAACCCTGTCAGATGATCGTGGTCTCTTACTTTTTGGTTTTCTTCACTAAAGGTCTTCTTGCATAGATAACATCTTGTCGCTACGTTGTATTCTTCTTGTTGCTTTTGGTTTAAAGGTTCCATAGGTACAACATTGCCGTATAAGCGTTGCACCTTTTCAGCAATGTCATACAACAGGTCTACAAAATACTTAGCGGCTTCTTCCCCACGGTAGAGTATTGGAGTGGATGTTAAACCATAGTCTTGCAATTGGTTCTCAGACAAGGTTGACTTCACCAATAGGCAAAAACTATTGGGCTGGTGCAGCTGGTATTTTGTTCTTCTAGTCACCTCACCGTCCGGCAGCTCCTGTGATATTAACGTAGATTCAAAATATGCGTAGATGACCAGTGGAATACGATATTGGTGGATTGTTTTGTTGAATTGGATAAACGCTCGAGATGGTGGTGGCAGACTAACCTTCACTTCATAATTCTCGTTACAGAGTCTTTTATGTTCCGTCATCCATTCAGATCCTCCACGTCTTAGTTCTTTATATGTGAAACAGAAACATCTTTTACACACTGTTAACCTACGTTTATGTTTTGATAATTGATTCCATACCAAGGCTACAAAGTCCTTTATCCATACATAATGGGAAATTTCACCCTTAGTTATCAATAGCAAATCCGTGTGGTTTCTTTCTCATCTTTTACTACCCGCAAAGGATAAACGTTGTTCGAATCATCCAGACCAAAAACATTGACTGAAACGCCAGGATTTTCCTTTTCAAATTTGCCAATGTCTTTCAAGGTAACTGGATAGGTGAGACCTTGAAAGTTGTAGCGGTGTTCATTTTCGTAATATTCTCTACCAACTCTTTCAGGATGATCTTTAACATACTTGGTTAACATTGCATACTTGAAACATTCATTACCTTCATTTTGCACATTCCTACACGATTTAGTGTTTTGGATTTTCTTTGGTAGAGGGATAAAACTACTACCCCTTAAACCATATCCATGCTTGTGAACCCTTACATCCATACCTTCAATTGATGACAAAGTCCATCCAGATCCTCTTCCTTCATGTTCTTGAAGTTTTGTTATAAGTTCTTCCAAGCATTCTTCAATAATATCATCGATGTTGGAGGTGAAGGTAAGGGTTTGGTTTTTGGTAATGAACGCTCTCAATGCTGTTTCACCATCAGTATTGTTAAACATAGCCTCTAACACCATTCCAAATTTAATAAAATTTAATCTTTGTAGTTCTTCCCTCAAGGTTTGACCAACAAGTTCCTTAGCCTGGGTTATAAATGTTTCCAATTCCAATTGAACATTATTAATTTTGAAATGTGTTACAACTCGTCCTGGCAAGGCCGTGGTGCGCAGTTGTTTCACATCTTCCAGTTCTTCTTCAGTGTCCTCTTCTTCAGTGTCTTCTTCTTCAAAAGGTCTTCTAGCAGTAGATGGTCCAGCACCAGCAAATTGGATCACACTAGGTCTTTTTCTTTGCATTTGCTGTAGATAGCTGTCCCAGTAGTCCGTCTGCTTCTGGTGCTCTTCCAAAAACCGGTCAATTGAGTCTAAGTCTATTTCATCCATGGTAATATCTTCTTTTCTATCTTCGTCTTCATGTAATTCTCTGTGTATGGTGAAAAGATCTTCGTCTTGAAAGATTTCCCCACAAATGTCGCAAAGAGCCATTTCAAACAGTTTGGCTTTGAATGCACACTCTGTGAATGTCCACGCAATAATGAGCAGCGCACTCCACAGGGACCCTTTATATCCGAGGCTGATAGGTGGGGAAAGTGACGTCATATGGAAACAGGTTATCACTCATGTGCTAAATTTAGCCTTTACACAACCGTTTGTAATACATTTATCAGTAGGCTTGATAAATTGATGATATTTGGTCTAGATTCAATAATTTGTACAAGTTTTTTCAAAGACGTCTGTTTGAGCAAGTTTATGTAGGTCAAGGTCATTTGGAATTATTATTTTGAGCGGGGGATAGAGCACTAAGCAGCATCATTTACTACAAAGTGCTCTATCCCCCGCTCACATTCTTTTTTTAACTTTTTGTTTAAACTTTTTACAAGGGTGAAACATCACCATCAGAGTCGGAATCATCCTCATCACGGAATAGGCAGCGATGACAATACATAATTCTTCTGGCAACTAACATCCTATCCATTGGACGATGGGGAGTGTCTTGTTCTTGTTCTTCTTCTTCGATTTCCAATTGGAATTCCATTTCCGACTCAGATGACGACTCTAATGTTTCGTAGGCGTGCAAGTCCATTTCATTGTCCGTTGAACCAGCTTCGTCAGAGTCCGTTTCAATATCCATTATCTCTTCCTCCTCCTCTTCTTGATCAACCGCAGGTAGTTGGTCCTCTACTTCTATAATTTCTAGAGGTATTACCTCCAGAATAGAGACAATTCTGTTGCGATGGAACACGGTGTTGTCAAGTGGAGCCATGGTATGGAAGTGTTGTATCCATCCAATTTGCTTACCCTTTTTATACCCCCACCAACTATACAATTTATGTGGGTCAAGGTCACGTAAAGATACCCTTTGAGCGGGGGATAGACCACTAAGCAGCATGCTAGTCCATTGCCGCAAAGTGATCTATCCCCCGCTCTGTTCTACAAAACCTCAATCAAGTCCAAGTCCAAGTCCTGTTTAACACATTTTATTCTAATTCCATATCCAATTTAAAAATTTCAATTTCACATGGTTTACATTCCTGATGTATCAAACACTCCAGCTCCCTAAACATATCGTCCAGTTCGTCCAAATTATGATGTCCTACTTTTAACACATGAAGGTGGTTCATGCTTTGCATTGTAGCATGACCATCAACAAACAAGTTTCTTTTCCACGCTAACATAAATTGGCAGTTTTCTTGAAAGATTTTTCTCACCAAACAATCATACACAGTCGTCAACATGTCTCTACAATCTTCATAGTGTACCATCACAGAATACCTGTCCAAGTTAGCACCAAGCAGCGATCCACTCATTGTTTCTAGCGTTCCACTGGAAGGTCCAAAGCAGAATGAAGTCGAGATGTATAGACCCCCTCTTTTATACCAGTTAACCGGTTGTCCTTGCTGTAAAGTGGGTCAAGGTCATCCAATGCTACCCTTTGAGCGGGGGATAGACCACTAAGCAGCATGCTAGTCCATTGCCGCAAAGTAGTCTATCCCCCGCTCTGTATTCTACACACACACACACACACACACACATGTCCCTGTCCAAGTCTTTCATTACATACCCAATATATATTCAGTTCCTTCATCATCACTATCACTCATCACTGCTTCCACAAACTCCACAGGATTAAAGTTAAATTGTTTCAATTGTTCTTTTAAGTTTTCAATTTGTTGGTCCTTTACTTCTAAAACACTGTGAAGGTGTGATATGTAGTCCGCTGCCTCGTTGATGCTTGCTACTCTCGGATCGCCTAACTTCAAGCTGGGAACTACACCCTGCAGCCTGAAGTACGCCATACGCCTTTCTTGCTCCTGCCGTTGACCAGGACTGAGCAAGCCTTGTCCGTCTTGGCTTACCTCCAGCAAGGTCCGTAGCATCGGAGCTTTGCAGGCGTTTGCCCGAGCAACAGTTATGCTGTGGAATGGTCGAGCAGGTCCACGAGTAGCAGGCAGGACGTTGGCAGCACGCCTTCTTGAAGAAGAAGAGGAAGCCTGAGAAGTTTTGGAGTTGAAAGCCATGTTACAGTGCTGTATTCAGCTAAGCGGTACAAAGCAGAATAACCAAACTGCACGTTAATACCCGTATATATACACTTATCAGTGGTGGGGGTACTAGCTAGCCTTGGTAAAGTGGGTCAAGGCCATCCAAAAACATTACCAGAACGGGGGATAGATCACTAAGTGGCATGTTAGTCCATTGCCACAGAGTGATCTATCCCCCGCTCTGTATTTCACATTCACGCACACATTCATACATACACACAAGTCCCAGTCCAAGTCTTTACCCACACACCTATCCACTCTCATCCTCACTATCATCACTGTCCAACAGGCTTTCACACTTCTTAATTAGTTTTTCCCATTTACTCCGGATATAAAGTAGCTCCCTGCGAGTATTCTCTAGCATTCTGTCCCTTTGCTCTATGACTTCGTCGTACCACTCGATGATGTTTGGTGGAGTCTGGGTTGATGCGTCCATCGTGGTTGGTTGAGAAGCTCCGCTGCTTCGCAACTCCTTCCTCACAGGACCAAAGCCGGAGAATCGGACACGACTCCTTGACGAAGGCCCCGATCGGATTGGTCCAATGCTCGGGCTGGAGTTGGAGGCAGCCGGGCCAGAGGTAGAGGCTGGGACGTTCATAGCAGACATGGTGGTGTTCAGCTTAACGGTGTAAAGCAGAATGAGAGGACGGTTGATCACCACTCCTATATATACCCGTTTTTAGTGGTGGGGATAACACAGTGGGGGGGGGGGGGGTTAAAAGAAATTTTGCTTAGTCTTCCCGGTCATCAGTTTTACATACCTTTAGCACACCCATTATTTTGGTTTCTTCAATAACTTTACACACCTCAAACACCCAAGCAAACAGCTCATCTATGTTGTTATAATTAATTTTTGTCCAGTGTTCATACTTATGAGTTTGGTTGTTTATAATACATAGATAAAATGTAGACCCGTCTCGTCTTATACAATACTCAACTTCCATTCTATGCTGGTTTAGCACTTCCCAAGCATTGTGTTGATCTATCAAGAAGTCACCACCTTTGTAATTGTACCGTGACATGTTTACCACGGAGCACAGAAACAGACTGAAGCAAATGAACGGCTCATACAAGCTTAGTAAGAGCGTTAGAGTGGGGGTATCACGTGATACACAACATTAGTTGTAAGGTTAGCACTTTACTTTAAACAGTAATTTATATAGGTCAAGGTCATTCAAACTTTGAAAACTTTTTACCTCCAAACACTTGTAGCAAGCTACAAGTGTTTGGAGGTAAGTTTTTATTTGTTAATGATTTATTTGTAACTTAGTCTTCACCCTCAAGGACACGGTTTGAGATTGTCCCAGTGACTTTACATCACCGCCAGGTTAAAGTATTATACAAGTCAAGTATTTTTTTTTTATTAGTTGACTTGTATAATACCCCTCTCCCTTACTTTAAGAGGGTTAAGACTAAATTTGGAAAAATAATTTGGAAAAAGACTTTTAAATATTGTCCAACACAACCTAACAATTTTGACTTTTTCTTTTTTAGTGAGCCCATGTCCTAATCCATTTCCCAAACAGATAGGCATCCTTTTCTTCGAATTAAATAAGCACCGGGGACAAAAAATTCTCTTTGTACCATCGCAGGTGGTACTTTCATTCTATGAAGGCGGCCATCACCTTTTAGAATGATTTGCACATTTATGTTAAATGCTCCATAAGCTTGAACAATGAAATAATATTTTTTGTCCCTCTTGAGCCTATTAATTTTCAGCTTCTGCGGACTGTTGGGGTGTTTGAACTTGGACTTTTCAGGCATAATATTAAGGCTATAGGGCTTTGGTGTCGGAATTTTGATTTTCTTATTCAAGTGTCGTTGGCAACGATCTTTTTCTGGAAGAGCAAAACTCGGACAACAAAGAACCACAGCCTCTCTGCTAAACCAAACATAATCGCATTTATCACGCTTGCCAGCAGGGCATTTAACACGATTACGTTTCTTTTGTGTTGGACTCTTAGTGTTTTGGAGCTTCTCCGAATTAGGCTGGCTAGAAGAAATAGGGGTGGAAGGGGGTGGAAGAGGCAAAGATTGGTCAAAAGGAATGGAGCAAACAATTTTGGGTGGGGTAGGAGAGCGTGTTAGGTCTATGGAGGGAAGTTCAGGGGAAAAGATGGATTTACGGGGTGCTTTGGTTGGTGTAGATGGCATGGGGGATATGGGTGAGGGACATTGTGATTTGGTATAGGATAGGATTTTTCGGGTTCTGCTGTAGGGGGTTATCCTCGACCTGGACGTCTCTTCGAAGACTGCAGACTCCGATCCTGAGTCCGATAGCAGCGAGAGTGCTGGAGAGGCTACCGGGACTCGACCGCTGAGTTTTCCTGACGATGGTGGAGGTGCACCGGCCTCTTCCACTGTCGGCGGTAATGGCGACAGGCTGGGCATTGAGGCGGGCTGTGGTGGCGGCGGCGGCGGTGGTGGCATCGTCAGGCAGCTCAAGATGTTTGCAGTCATCAGATATTCCATGATCGAGGTGGAGGATGATGGAGGTTGAGTCGTGTCGGTTGAGGTTGAAGCTGGCGGGTAGTTTTTCAGTTTAAGGCCCATTTTACCCATTGTAATGAATGGACTTAATGAAAAGAATAGATGAGAATAAAAAAGTGAAGTTATTAAAAATGATCTCAAGAACAAGAGAGAACCTGTCCGTACGGGAGCTTGGACGGGAATGAGAAGTGCATGCAGCCGGGCCGCCTTATATCCCCACCGGGACTGCCACGCCCAGAATATCAGGGGTGGGGGTGGGGGTGGGGGTGGGGGTGGGGGTGGGGGGGGGGTTCGCACTTTTTTCGGGGGGGGGGGTTTGCACTTTTTGTCGGGGGGGGGGGGGTTTGCACTTTTTGTCGGGGGGGGGGGGGTCACACACTTTTTCAAAAAGAAGCCCCACTTGGGGCATTTATGTTGCCATCGCTGAAGCCTCCCAAGAGACCCAACTATAAACAACTCCACACTTGTGTGTGTGTGTGTTACTAATACCTAACTGTTAACTTTTAAAAGACCTGACAGTTAAAGATTTTTAAAACTGTTATATTTAGGTCAAGGTCACGAAAAAACTTTAAAAAATTAAGCCCCACACCCCCCTATGGGGGTGTGGGGCACTTGGGTTGTCATCGCTGTAGCCTCCGAAGAGACCCAACTATGACAACAAGGCAACATCCAATGTCGTGTACCCTTCGCCACGCGAGACTTGTAAACATTTACTGCATTTCCAACTAATAACTTTTCCAATAGCTAACGAAATGTCATTTACATAATTTTGAAAGAAACTGAGGACGCACTAGTGGCTTACGTCCTCGGTCCGAGTGCAGAGGCCATCGGCTCATTACCCCCGTATAAGCGTACAGACGGACCACCTCCTATTTCTCAGCCGCATTGAAGCATGCATGAGAGGAGCCTAACAATTATAAAAAAAGTGGCTTTACACGGGGGCCTACTCCCGTAACCCTATCTTTAATATTTTTAATTTAGCAATGCAGTAAATTTTTACAAGTCCTATGTGGGTCAAGGCCACACGGACATTAAAAAATTTCGGCCCCCGTACATCCATGGCGAACCACGAATGTTCGGGGGCCTTGGGGACAAAAAAACACAAATAGCTAACAAAGTTTCATTTACATAATTTTGAGTTTCCAGAAGGGAAACTAACTGAGGACACCCTAGTGGCTTACGTCCTCGGTCCGAGTGCAGAGGCCATCGGCTTATTACCCCCATATAGGCGTACAAACGGACGCTCCTATTTCTCAGCCGCATTAAAGCATGCATGAGAGGAGCCTAACAATTATACAAAAGTAACTTTACACGGGGGCCTACTCCCGTTCTCGTCTTTACGATTTACTTTGAGCATTGCAAAAGCTCAAGGGGGAAATGCTACAACAAGCGTATACAATTTAGAAAAATATAACACACTTACAACACAATTGAGCTCAACGTAGTCAATGCTGGAACAAGCACATACACGTTAAACACATATAACAAACAAGACACAAAGGATAAAAGACACACAGGAGACATAAGGTACAAGTAAAACACTCTCATATAAAACAATTCGCAATACCCAAACGCAAGCGCAATATCTTACAACTAATACATGTCTTAAAGTTAGAGTAGACTTCGCTAAACACTGAAGGCGCCATTCAATGTTTAGTGATGCCTATGGCGGTCCGTCCCGATCGTTCACGTTCAACGCGCGGGAGCGGACTGCGAGCCGGCTCTGGCTGGGCCCAATTATATCCCCACCGGGGCTGCCACGCCCAGGATATCAGGGGTGGGGGAGGGGGTGGGGGTGGGGGTGGGGGGGGTTCGCACTTTTTGTCGGGGGGGGGCTCGCACTTTTTGTCGGGGGGGGGGGGGGGGTCGAGGTAAGTTAAGTGGGTCAAGGTCACCCACAACACTTGTACTCTAAGTGTTGGCTATACCCCCACCACAACTGGGTCCCTAGGCTGCACAACACCGCTTCGCCAGTATGTCTCCGGCTTCCATGCGGTGCGTCTCGCTGTTCTCTAGCTCTCTATATGTAAGTAATTTTACAAGTTCTGAATGTAGGTCACTACACTTTGACTCTGGGACGATATCGACTTAGTATTTCAGTGTTTTGACTCAAGGTCATCACACTTTAACTATAGCACATCGGTTATCGTACCAGAGGTGCTCAATAACCTAACTTGTAATGTTTAGGGTGGCGTTTGCACGCCACGTGGTATCGCCATGAGTGTCCAGTCCAAGTTTTAAGTTAAATTAATTTTACTGTAATCTTTTCCATTTCTGCTTCGTTTTGCCAAAGTATAAGGTGTCGCTTAATAAAGTGGTATTTCTCTAAAGTTATAGGAGATTGCAAGGATACAATTAGTTTATTTAGGAGACTCTTTATCTTGGAGTTTAACACAATTTCCACTTTGACTTTGCTTCCTCGGCTCTCACAGCCTAAGCTGTACAGAAATGTTTCTTCTAGTGCCAACTCGGGCCAAGAGAACAGTGTGTTGACTGTAGGACAGCTCATGGTGAAGTGATGCGAAACTCCAGCGTACCACCTCACCTTCCCCCGCCACTGTGACCTTCCCCCACTCCTGCTGTTTCCCCCACCTCTTTTCCCTTGACTCATGCGCTACAAGCAGTCTCTCAGTATTGTGCGGACTTTTGTGAGGGGAAGCCATGTCGCGGGACGCTTTAGGTAAGAAACTTAGCCGTGTTAAGACTTTATTAGTTGCTCACTGTCCACCACTGAAAGTTAAGAGAGTTTCAACTTTAGCTAAGTGGCGCAAACTGTTGCGCGGACACCCTAAGTTTTATACAAAACAGACTAATGTCAGTTTTACTGATGAGGATTTGTTTAAAATATTGGATGAAATGACTTTTCCTTGCAAAATTCAGTTAGTTACTCCCATTCCTGACAGTTTAGAGTCTTAGTCTCTCAAGCCGATATACCTAGCATACACAGAGCCTGACAGTCAGTCACTCGGTGGCTGTCGTGGGGTGCGCATCGGTGTCGGCGCTCCGTTGTTAAGTTTTCAAGGTCACAGTAATATGAAATTGGGGGTGTTGTGCTAGTTCAAGGTCACCTGAGGGATTACCGATTGCCCATTTAGGCAGAGTCATGTCAGAAACTCAGGTTTAACTTGGCACTTTTGCCGTTTCTCATGTAATATTCGCTCCAAGTGATCAAGGTCACGGGGACTCGGACTGAAACTCGGAGCGTAGTGCGAGAAACGGCAAAAGTGCCAAAAAATTTTAAGTTTCTGCGTGACCTTGACCTTAGTGGCGTCGGTGACGTCGTTTTGATGACGTAAGGGGTGATGACGTCATCAGCACGTCATTTCTGTGACGTCATGGGTGTGACGTCATCGAAATGACGTCATTAGTGATGACGTCATCGATTGCGTCATCGATGACGTCATCGATGACGTCATCGGTGAGGTCATTGACCTCGATGACGTCATCCCTCAGGTGACCTTGAACTGGGCCAGCATCCTCAATTTTGCACTACTCTCACTCACCATCTTTCTTTTTTAGACGAGCTCGTTCACTTCGCTCACTTGCCAGGCCAGGGGTTTGCTACACATTGGTATAATTTTCCTAAACCACAGGTTAAAGATGTAACTCATTGGTTTATTTTATCTACAGTTATCTGGTTTTTGTTCAATTTAAAAATTTTCATAAGTATAACATGGGATCTTTGAAGGGCCATAAGCCCTAATTTTCCCAGACATGGGATCAGCTCCAATCGATTCCTCGTGGCCAAAACCCTCATATACATCTAAAAAATCAAAAATCCTTGGAGCGAAAAAAAATTTGCCCGTACAAACATTGCTTGTTTTAGAGTATAAAATATGGATAAAAGACCAACATCAAAATAGCTGAGTAGTGGCAACTTAGAGCTGCTGGGACAAAACGCATAAATCAAAATTTGGCAGGTTAAAATGAGGTGGGGTGGTCACATTGTGGTGTAGGTGCAAACGTCACCTGGTTTAAATGCCCGCTTGACGTCGGCATGGAATGGAATGCTAAAATCTGATTTTGATAATGTAACCAACCATTTTTCAGATTAGTTTGCTGCAAATTATCATATTATTTTTAATGATAAAAGAAGAAATGTGATATTTAGCCTTAGACATGTACATGATAGTTTAGTTTCAAATGATCATGTTCGATTTTTAGATGTTTTATTAGATAGGCAGTTAACTTGGGAACCTCATGTTGAGCACCTCACAAAAAGATTGTCAAGAGTTGTATTTTTTTCTCGACTTATGTACTATGTGCCCCTAGTACATATAAAATCAGCCTATTTTGCATTGTTTTAATCCATAGCATCCTATGGTCTTATTTTCTATGGTGCTCTTTAAAAATTAATGATGTACTTTTGTTGCAAAAGAAAATTGTTAGAATTATATCTAAAGCAGATCATTTAGCTCACTGCAAACCACTTTTCATTGACTAAGAAATATTGACAATAGTAAATTTGTATATATTCAAACTTTTACTGTTTACTTTTAAGAAAAGGTCATTGTATAATTCTAGGAATGAGATTCATGCGTTTTTAATGCTAGGAATCGGGAAAGGATGGATCTACCTCATGTACGGTTTGAAATAACAATATCGGGACATGTTCTCTAAGCATTATATTAGGCTATACAATAAGATTCCTTTGTCTGTGACTAGGTTAGATATTAATGTTTTTAAAGAAAATATTACATAGTTTTTTAGTTACGAATCCATTTTATCATATCAATGATTTTCTTTTAACTTGTCTGATAATATACTGAACTCTATATAATTTCATCTGTGATATTCACTCTAGTTCTATAGTCAATTTACTTCTCTTGCCATGTACACTTTGTTATTTTAAATTATTGAACTGTTCTAGTCTCTTTTGCTCGTCACCTGTAAGTAAAAATGTGACGTAACATCGACAGACGTTACTTCATAATTACTGTAACAATGTAGTGCATTGATGTCATCACTACAATAGATGATTAAGTTTTTGAACGGGTTCCCTTTAAGCGCAAATTATTAAATTTATATCGCGAGTCCTAGACCGACCGTACACCCTGTTTTAAAATTTACAGAATTAAAATTTACACAATTATAAATTGTGCCATCGTGGGTAAACCGTTCATGTTCTGTCCAATGACACTAATTTTAGGGTGTAGAAGAGTTAACCTTACTAGCCAGGTAGTAAGTAATTTTAAATAAAAATTCTTGTTTTTTAACACATTTGTGTAAATTACCATTTAATTTGTACCCCTAATCTTAACAGGTTAGGAGATAATGATGGTAAAAGTTTAGTTTTCCCATATGGATAACTTTTAGAAATAATTTCACATCCGCATTATCTCTGAAACGTTCACTTGAAATTTAACTAACTGTTCAAGCATAACATTTCTTGGAACCTCATTTTAAATAATTTTCATCTTAAAATACTTATTCTCTATTTATTAATTTTACATTGCCATAAATTTTGAAGAATCTCCACCAAACTGTCAACATTTTTAAAAGTAATATTATTTATAACTAATAAGTTATTATGTAAAAGTATAAAAAATGAGGATGCCCTTCGCTGCCAATCGGGCGTGACTTCTACAGCAGATCAGACTCATCCTCCATGTTAAATCAGGGTAATCTTTACTTCCAGTTAGATTCACTCTGTGACGCTGATCGGAGGTGTTTTTCCAGGGGCATTCTTCATTGTGAATCGGGGGCGTTTTTCACCCGCTGATGTAAAGTACTTGTCTCTGCCAATCAGAGGCGCTCTTTGCCACCAATGGGAGTGTTTTTCGCTGTTAATCGGGGGGAGTTTAGTGCATATAGAGGGCGCTCTCTACTTACACGGATCAGGAGCGCTATTTACCATAGGTCGGGGACGCTCGTCTTCACGTTCCTTGGGCCTCTAAAACTTTACCAATCACGTACCGGTAGATTGTCTCTGTGCTTGAGCCGGCCCTGCTTGCATTCAAATCAAAAGTCTGATAATGGTTATAATGTTGAGCAATAAGTTCTATTTAAACTTAATGGCTCGAACATGTTCGTTCTTCCTTGCTAGCAGTAGTCTAGTTTTATTTAACCTGATATTCCACAAGCATGAGAAACTTTAGTTCTTCCGGCCCTGTACCTACGTTTATCATATTGTTCAGTATTACAAAGATCAATATTACAATGTACAAAGGGACTACAGATAGATATGTCACCTACCACATTGTGCCACGGCCTCGTCCTGGCCGTGCGGACAGTCGGGGATGCCGTTGCAGAGCGAGGAGGTCGCCACGCACAGTTGGTCCCCTACGCACTCGAACACAGCCACAGACTCGTTGCAGCCGGGCCGCAAGTCCCCGTCTACCCCTGGGCACATACAGCAACAGTTTGAATATCAGCTTTATGAGGCCAATTTATTTGTCCTGTTTTACTACTGTCAATATCTAGAATTCAAAAAATAATAGCCACTGGGACGGTGGCGACGTCCTGTAATCCAGCTACTTGGAGGTCACGAATTGTTGATAGTTATACGCGATGGCTTGTGGATGTGATATTCCCTAGTGGGGATTAACGTCAACACTAGTGAATACTAGTTCATCCATAAAGAGTATCCTCATAATTGTATATACATGGGGTCAAAATTGTGGTTCGGATCCCACGTTAAACTGTAGGTAACTAGATACCATTGGCTGTTGGGCTATGAATTAACAGTCCTGACCAATGTATACAGAACCAAATAAGTAGGGACATCCCATGTTAAAAAATTTTAGTTTTGCCCCTGAAAACCAGAGGAAAATAAAGCGCTGGTGCTAGGATTACTTCTCCTAACTGTCACGGGAGGCGCTGTTTCTACCTCCCAAATGTCAAAATGAGCATATTTGTTTACAAAAAATAAAAACAATAACAAACCTCTGTAAAATTATTCTAGTCATCTGTTTCTATTCAACCAATCAGCATAATCCTTACCATCTTGGTGGTGCTATCTGTGTTTCAGGGGCGGCGTTCTCACTTCCCCATAAGGATGTCCCTACTTATTCGGTTCTGTATACATTGGTCCTGACTAAGGAGAATGTCGGCCTTAGTCAGTAACAAGACTACAAGATCGCGCCACAATCATCCTACACTCATCTCTCATTCATACTTGGCTTTACACTACGATACCTATTACCATTTCGGTAAAGGCACTAAGGTATGAACAGTAAGGCCATATTGCCCTCCAATAAAGACACTCAAAAATTTAGGAGCACACTGGATGGCGTTCACCTCGTGAGCTTAGCTTTAGTATACTGTATCACATGATGTTTAAATGTTAAGTCTCCACACGTTTAGTCATACAAACTGAATTAAATGTACAAACTAAAGAATCTCAATTCTGAAAAAGTTATTTCATGAATTAATATAATGAATTAATTTAAATAAAAAAATCAACACTTCATAATCGCTGGCATCATCGCAATTTTAAAATGTGCAATATATTTTACGTTACGCAATTTTTTTTAATAACTTAAAATTATTTAAAAAACATTACTAAGGAATAAAAGTGTGCAATAACTACTTACCTTGAATTTGAGTATGGTCTGAACACATTACCAAACATCCGGAACAGATTACCAAGAGTCCCCAACTGCAGTCCATCTGGAAAAAATTTCAATAAGTCCAGCAACTAAATAAAAAACTTATATTATCAAACGCGAACTATAAAAACATTTGTGAGTTTAAATTAATCATGTTAGAAAAGTATGTTGTTCTAACAATATATGAAAACATGCCAACATGAAAACAAACTAAGCTAATGATACGAATATTAGAGTAGGCCTACTAGCTAACAGCACGTCAAAAATGACGGGTGATTTTTTAAAGGGGTTTTTCATGTCATTTTTTACTATAGTTTTAATGTTCAAAAAATTATGAAAACCCTAACAACATAATATTAAAAATTTCATTTTAGCATTTCTTTTGCAAAGTGAAGAGTTATAAAATAATAATAGTTCATTCTTTGATATGGTTTTAATAGTAGAGATAACGAAAACCGATTTTTAATATTATACCATTTGTTCTATTCCAGTTTTCTAACCAAATTAATAAATCACTATTCAAATTGTGTTTGTTTTCATCGGCAGGGCCGGATTTACGTTTTCTTCGCCCATGGGCATAAAATAATCTGCCGCCCCTTCACCCAACCCCCACCGGCTCCCTTTGTACCCCCCCCTTTGTGTCCCTTTGTAGGTGTGAAGGAGCCACATTGCGGCAACATTGCTTTTTTTAAAGAAGGAATCTAACTTTAAAGTTTGGGCAAGCACTTCATTTTCCTTTATCTTCTTCACTTAAGCTAATTTCTGGCATTCCGCGCCACTAAGTCTTTTTGCCCATCCATTAGGCCTATTTTTTAAAAATAAAACGAAAATTATTGCGTATATCAAATTAAAATTAAATCTCACACGAAACACAGCATTAAAGAGTTATGAGCAAATCAACAACACACAGTCGCACACGCACTACTGCATAACAAGCAAGCCGCAAGTGTATTCGTACAGGCTGTTAGTTCTAATGCTACATTAACAACGCCACACAACACTGACGAATGACGTTTGTACACTGAACGCCCACGCCCAAGCGGAAGCGAAATGGCGACTTGGTGGGCTGGGCTGATAGAGTAGAAATGTGCCGAAAAAACTGAACTGTTTTATTGGAACAGTTACCCGTTTAAAACAGTTTCGTACCGGAACAGTATGGTGGAATAGCCTGTTCCAACTGTTCCAATCAACTCCGAGTTCGCGGCCCATAACACGCGTCTAAACACAACACTATTCCCTCACACTCACATTCGTTTGGAACAGATACGAGTGTGAAGTGACATAGGACCTCCCAAGCTAGTTTCAAAGTTTGCCAAGTGTCTGAATGTGCAATGCTGAGGTCTGTAATAACTGTGATCAAAACCGATTTTAGTTATTTTTAAAGGTTGATAACTGAAACTGAACTAAACATAAAATGTATTTCGCGGTTGTCATTAGGCTACTATCCAAATGAACTTTAACATCTCATTAATTAAATGAGTTAATATGTTATTTTAGAAAATGTTACATGTTCATCGACGCGGCGTGTGAGAAATTAATAGAAAAAATTATTAGGTGCATGAGAGAACATTTCAGCAGGAACAGCGAAGTTGTTTGGTACTAGTAGGGTATTGCAATTGCTGTTGCAAACTATTCCGTAACAGGATAGATACGCAACAGATCATATGGTAGTCGCCAGACTCGCAGAACAGTATCATGGGATGTTGCGGATCAGGTTGTTCCAAACTGTTCCGCCGGAACAGGTATATGAGACTAGTGTCTGCGCGGAACAGTTCCATGCGGAACTGTTCCACTAAATAGGCTAGTACGGCACATCTCTATGGGCTGATGACGGCGAGGAATACGAATACGCCCCCTCCCTCACGGCGCCCCACCACTACCACATCGTCTGCCGCGCACAAATAAATAGACGCTCGTCCACGCATCCGCGCAGACTAGACTGCAGTCTGCCCTTTGGCGCCTCACCACGATACGGCTATGTGGCCTGCGACCATGACGATGACAAATTTTAATTTCTCCAAAATTTTGCCGCCCTTGAAATTTGCCGCCCTGGGCATGTGCCCATGTTGCCCGTGCGGTAAATTCGGCCCTGTTCATCGGTCTCTTTATTTCCATCTTCTTTCTTTTTTTCTTAGTATATATTTTTGTGTCTTTTATTTTTTAATTCTTCATAGATCATCTTCTGTATCTTTACCTTTTGTGAATCCATTTCTGTAAAAACAGTAAACTAATTCTTAAGTATATAGAAGCATAAAAGCCTACATGACCCTTTTAAGTTAAGTGACCTAGTTATAAATAAATATAAATGGATGAAAATATTCTAGTGAGCATTTTACAATGGAAAGATCACGTGTTTGCTTATTTTTTACAAAAAATAATTATCAGTTGATGTACAAGGTATCAAAACATGCGTGTAAAAGATAAACTATATCTCAAGTTTTAGTATAGTAAATGCAATAATCTATAATAAGTAAACTCTCTTCATATAGTAATCAAAATTTTAATAATTCATCACCTGTTACACAAATCTATATTTAAAACTGTATATTTCGTTTCCTATTTTCAAATAACTAAATCTTTAGTGCAATCTTAATGACTTGGTTTTTATTTGTCATCTGTCAATAGAATTATCATTGAATTTAAGTTGTCTGTCTTGTTTACTGAAACTACTTTGTATATCAGTAGTGGTGTCAAATTTATGAGTAGGATTTGGATCACCTGAAGCAGTAAAAATATTGATCAAATAATGTCTTGGATTGGTCTAAATAAGGTTTAATTTTTATTTTGCGGAGTTTTAAGGCATTTTCCGAGGGACGCAATATTTTTCCTATTATCTAGGGGCTGTAATAAAATCTATAAGAAGAATCTAAGAATGTAGGAAGTAGATAGGAATAAACTATATTTGTATTACAAATATAGATTTGTGTAACAGCTGATGATCTATTAAAATTTTGATTACTATATGATGAGAGTTTACTTGATTATTGCATTTACTATACTAAAACTTAAGATATAGATAAATCTTTTACACGCATGTTTTGATACCTTGTACATCAACTGATAATTCTTTTTTTATCAAAAATAAGCAAAAACCTAATCTTTTGATGTGTAAAAATGCTCATATGTATAAAGCTAAGTGTGGTAAGCCGTACGGAATAAATTTGATGAAGTATTTTTATTACAACTTAGTCATTTTTCATCACTCCGTATACGAAAGTGACAACTTGCCGTACAGCTGAGACCTTGGAAAGTAGTCATTTTCCCAAACTGTCACCGTCAGCTGATTTTACTGACCTGTACGGAAAGTAATGTTTGTAAACATTACTTTCCGTCCAAGGTAAACAAACTTTTCCGTACAGCAACAATCAGCTGGGTTTAAAACAAATTAAATTTTGAATTCCAGCTTTGTTTACTTTGTCCAATGGCGAAGAATTTACAAAAATAATCCTCCTTTAAAAACTTCCACATTTATAATAATTGCGTCGTGATGAAAAAGTATCGTTCACAACTCGTCCGGAAAGCCCATTTCCAGGCTCGATAGTGTTTTTCCACGCTCGGCTTCGCCTCGCGCGTAAAACACTATCCCGCCCAGAAATGGGTCACTTTCCGGACTAGTGGTGAAATATACTATTATTTTATACTATAGTCTTTTTTTTATAACTTACAATTTTTATTTTATTTTCATTGAAAAAGCTATTATAAATTTTTATTGTGATAGTGACTTTGCACATTTTAACTCACTGTTTCACATAATAGGGTGCTTGTCGCTATAAAGTATTGTTTATTGATTTTTAATTATAGTTTGGATTTCCTCCCAAACTCAAAATGTTTTTTGTTATATTTCCATCTGGGAAAGAATTCCAATGACATAGATACCATTAATTTATAACTTTGTTTTACCCCACGATCGAGGATATTTGGAAAATGTCTTAAGTGGTTGTAATTTATTAATAAAATAAACTTAAATAAATATTTTTTAAAAATTCATTAAAAAATAAATGTTATATTTTGAGAGTTATTTCTCTTAATGAGTTAATTATAAAAAATATCATGGGGAAACGTGTTAGTAAACAATAATCGTAAATTAGGAAGAATGTTTGATTTCTAAATAAATACAGTACCCTATACGAATTTGCTACTCAAATTCAATAACATACGAATATTAATTACTACAGCGAAATGCTTGGGTAACAATATATTAATTAACTAACACAGTATGTACAACTCCTAATCTTGTACATGTGGTGCAATTAGTGACCAATGTCACTGCCTGTAAATGATCGAGATAGACAAAACTATTGTAGGAGAATATAAAACTTTCGAATATTTATTTTAATTTGCAGATGCTACAAAACAAAAAAAAACATTATTGCGTACACTAATTTTAAATTTTAATTGATGGTGTTATTATTCGTACTATCCAGTAAAGAAATACGTAGCCTACGTTGGATTGGTTTAGAATATGAGAAGTGCAATAAAACACAGTAAACACGTAATTAATATGTGTTTGGTGCACCGCTACTTTTGATTATCTATACCAGTAAATGAAATATCGATAATAATTATACATGAATATGTCTCACCATCGTTTTACAGTAAAAACACTCGAAGCAGAATTTTGTTATAATATACATTTTTGTGTAACATAAGAAAACATAACTATATTATAAAAATACAATACTTTTTAATTCGTTTCATTACAGATTTTGTCACTTTGAGCTAAAATTTGTAACTGTATGCCTTAAAATATCAATTAGAACAATGACTCCAATTTATTAAAAATAAATTTCAATAACCAGATCTATAAGGGCAATTAATATTTTTTGAAAGATGTTATGAAATAATTTAAAAATTATATTTATAGTATTAAAAAAAATCTTTGCATTAAAAAACTTACGTAAGAATATTTTACTGTAGAATTAGAAGACATAAAATATAATAATTATAAGTAAGATAAAATGAAAATTGAATTTTTAAAGTGCTAATGGATGTTCTAGAGTGTTAATTTCTTATAGTAGTGATTATTTATTTTATAAAGTTAAATGTATATTCATGCAATTCATTGTATTTATCTTTGAAAGAGGGTGTTGATACGATATTCTAAACTTGGTTGTATGGCCCGAGCTCCCAGACAATGACAAAGCTGGATGATCACGTCAATTAGGTCTTCAGACCATTTGTCTTCATTTTTTACTTCTTGAGAAAGCATTATAAATTTCTAAATAAACAAATAAATAGGCACTATTTTTTATTAGCGTTTTTTCTAAAATTAAACAAAACTTAAAAAAAAAAACAATTATTTGCCTTATTAAATATGTAAAATTGTTAACGTGTTTTTCTACTACAAAAGTATAGGCCTACTATATGGTTGACAATATCAAAATTCATTTTCTTTATCTTTACATAAAAAAAAATTGTAACATATTCACAGGAAAAAGAATCATCTGATTCAGAGTTAACATATTTTTAGCTGAGTTATAGAAGTTAATGAAATGTGTTAAAATTATGATTTGTATGTGAATAAACTGTCTAGACCGTACTTCCGCCGGGTATAGGTCGTCGCTTCCTTTCCCGATGTTTTTCAGTGTTGTAAATGTCCGTGTTCGTATCGTGTGTTTGTGTTGTGTGAAGTTTTTATTTTTGACGAAAATCTTCAAATGAAGAGCTAATCTAAATCCTTTATTGCCTGAAGATGGCCCCATACTTAGGGGTCGAAACTAGTTGCCATATTCTTGGATTACTTGATGCAGGTATTTACACCACTTATATTCAACAGTAATTAGGAGGCTAATCTATCTAAAAATGAAATTGTTTACTAAACTTAGTTATTAAACTTATAATTACTTACAGCACCCATATGGCGGCCAACCTATTGTCCAACCCCATGGGGTTTATTGGGAGGGTGAAAAATATTTTATGCAATTTTTTTATGTACTTGCACTGGTAAGGTATTATTCTATGATTACTTACAATAACCCCATGGCAGCAAACCTCTGTCCTAGTTCCCATGGTATTTATGAGGAAAAAAATTAAGCTTATTTTGTTGGAAATTCGCTGATCAATCAGGCCTGCTCAGGTCGTATTTCAATTTAATTTCGTTGATTTACTAGCCACTAGTCTGTTAAATACTTATTTTTTTATTAATTTCGGACTTTGGGAAACCCCTTAGGGGGGCATCAGGGCAAAGCTTTCATTGAACCGTAGGTGAGTTTTGTATATACACAGTTTAAATGTCCGTTTTTTTTATGTTTTCGAAGAAAACAGTCTAGTATATAACAATGATAGCAGAAAGGTTTAAGCCAATTTATATCAATAGACTAGACAATATGCTGTTCAGTTGGGAGCTGGAGTGCAAATATAACTCCGAGTCAGCCAGCGATAAACGTTTTGTTCCTAATCCTGCCTGATCTGGCGCTAGAAGTGACCTTGATAAAATAAAGTTTATTTTATCAGTTAAAAAATAAACTTAACTGATAAGTTTACGTTTTCCTAATATGTTAATTTACAGTTGGTTGCACGAGATGTGAGATAACCTGCCAGAATTTGTGGTACATATGGGAAGGTTGGCTATATCTTGTGCAACATGGCGTGGATTAATCATTATAAAGATATACAGTAAAATCATTACTAAGGTTTTCATAACAAATTCAGGCCGTTAAACTGCCCAGTGTAGCACAAATCCTGGCGGGCTGTCTCACGTCTCGTGCAACTTTGTGTCAATTTATATATACTGACATACATAAAACATTGATGTAAAAATGTACCAAGTAATTGAGCTGAAAATGTCAGTTGGATATTCTACTAATTTAGTTGATCAGCTAGTAACTGAAAATATTAATTACAACTTAAATAGCATTTGCATTCAAATACTTTATCGCGTTTACTGAAGGCTTATTATAATATTGTGATATTTTAATGTACTGCGTTTAATGTACAGATAAATGAATTGTGATATCTATTTATGTACAGGTAGAGGATTTTAGTATCATTCAAAGAAGATGGTTAACACTCAGAGTATAATTTAGATTTAAATTTTCATATTGCAAGAGTTCCTAGCTCCTTGACTCTGGCATTGAATAAATTCCAGGTAGGGCTAGTATTCAAATGCGTGAATGTGGAGTAGAGCTATGTTTGGACGTGGAATGTGCTTCAAGTTCAGTGTTAGAGTGCACGATGTGTAGACCTCCTTCTTTTTTCTCGTGTTTGAAAATTCTGTTTTATATGAACCTACATACTTTAATATACACAACTCAACCTTATTATATGATTATAATCATTATAAAATTTAGTATTACAATATTTACACTCCAAATGTTTTTTATTGTACATATATACAGGTTGTCTATAAAAAACCTTTACAACTTAACCATCCTCCCATCCTCTTTCCATGTCACATACAAGTTTTCTAAAAACACCACATGAAAGAGTGGTTCAAAAAGTTTTAATCCAGTAACAGTTTTATCAGTGATTGGTTTATATTGTTGCTTGGTAAACAATAACAAATAATTTGTGAGTCCCACAAGAATCGCAATGGATGTTTGTATTAAAGCGCAGTGTGCGGAGTGGTTTATTGAAACCAAGCTATAATTAATTGTTGGTCTTGAAGGAGGATTCCTATTGTATCTTGTCCGAAATCTCCGTTGAACAAAAACATCAGTTTCAATAATTCACTCCGCACACTGCGCTTTAATACAAACATCCATTGTGATTCTTATGGGACTCACAAATCATTTGTTATTGTTTACCAAGTAACAATATAAAAAAAATCAACGGATAAAACTGCTACTGGATTAAAACTTTTTTAACCACTCTTTCATGTGGTGTTTTTAGAAAACTTGTATGTGACATGTAAAGAGGATGGGAGGATGGTAAAGTTGTAAAGGTTTTTTATAGACACCCTGTATTTAACTAATTATTGGCTAGGGATACTAATGAACTAAATATTATAATTACTAATTTATGTAAAGCTTATGGAAGTTGGTTATAAATTGTAATGAGGATATGTGATAGATAGAGATTGCAATACATTTCTTGCATGGTTCTTGTATCAATTACATTTAACACATCTTAATAATTTAGAGTGTTCTTTTATTACGTTAAAATGAACAAGGTTACGGTTTTTTAAACAAGGAACTCGTCCTAAAATTTTTATCCTATTTTAATGATTTATGTGTCATTGGATAGAGCTTGGTGTGAAATGTTTTCTAAAGTAAATTGGTAAACATACAATTGTTAAAAATTATTGGACTTATTTTATATAATTCTTTGTGCTTGATGTCATTTTAAAGGAAAACCTAATACCCAGGGCCCCTTGAAATCAAAAGTTTGATATTATTGATTATTAATAAATCTATCTTACTAATTCCGTAAGAAATTTCTCGTAAACAGCAAAACTATTTTATTTATGGACCGATTTTGATGACTAAGGTGTCAAATTAAAGTGAATTTGATGTAGACGTTAATGGAATAATTTTTGTCACAGTCAGTTCAATGAGCTTCGCCGCATTGGACTTTAAAACTTTCAATGTATTTTAAGTGTAAGACCACATTTTGTAAAGGTTTACCTAACTTCCTAATTCATTTCATGAAAACAGACAGCTGTCTTTTATTTGTGGTTATTTAAACTAAACTATCCTTTATTTGGTAAAGACAAGTTTAAAGGTTATTTAAATTAATTAATGATATTAAAATGTAGTTAATATTATTAACTGGAAACAACTAGTAACAAAGTATTTTCAATGTAATAGATTATAGAAAAAATTGAAATGACATAAAGTTGAATATTTTTTTACCAATGTTAAAGGCATGGCGGATGTTTGAAATTTAACATTAGTTTTACGGGAATAAAAATCCAAAGCTGCTGGTAATGCAGAATCTTAGTTCCTCAATGTACTGAACCTTCATTGCGAACTCTCTTTCCTAGTCAGTCACTTAAAGTCAGAAAAAAATGTCAAAGTCTAGTGTTCACCATATGGTTGAAATTAAGGGCAAGGAATTCGGCCATTTTAAGTTTTTTTAAACCACTTTTCATAATCGATAATATTTTATATATTTTAAGTTACTATATTTAACTTTTTTTAATCATCTATTTAATATATAAATTCTCATTGATCGAAATTGCTGGTTTATTTATTTATTGAATTTTAAAATGTGTACTATAATTTGTAACCACCTTATAAATCTAAAGGGAAGAGCTACAAGCACTTAAAATTCGTAATTTTGTCTACTTGATTAACATAGGTAAGGAAAGTGATTGATTTTCAATTTTAACAACTGTAAAGAGTTAATACGAAACACCAGCGAAAACATAATATACGGAATCTATTAATACCAAAGAGTTTAGGTCGATTTACAGAGGATAATTGTTGCAAAAGGTGTAGAGCAAAATTGTGAGCGTTTCACGAATCGTTAAATGAATTGACAAATTTAATTACTTGGTCTCAGGAATTAAAAAAAGAAAATAGCGGCTTGTCCAAAAATTTACGTGGAAATTAGAGATGACGTTTAACGCCATCCATATGAATAGCAAAAGGTTCAATACAATTTCTGCTTTGCTTTCCTTAGAACATGTGTTTTGGGTTTGTTTAAAAACTAGTACCAGGGGGACCGAGCTTATGTTCGGTAAAATTGACGACTTGCAAGCTCTGATGATGTTGCGTTTGCAACGAAACATGTTAGTGTAATAATTTAGTGTAGTAAAATTAAGCCAAAATGTGGCTGGAAAATGAAATAATTTTTGGACAGCTAATTTTTGCTGAAATATGTTCTATGTCATCCCCTGACCTCCCTCAGAAAAGTCCCCTGAAATCCCCAGTGGGCAACATGCCTAAAAATGATGGGATGGCCCACGTGGAGTCAGAAATAAACCTTTCTTCGACCAATGGGTTTATGTACATCAAATTAAAGCTCTTAAGTAGTAGAATTTAATGCCGCAAACCCCACCTCAAAAGGTCACCTGAGTCAAAAACGGCAGTCTGTCGAACTTTGAATAAAAATCAAATTTTAACCTAAACGCTTAAAAATGTAATAATTTTCGAAATACTCGACCTTTCGAGGTGCGGTTTGCGGCAAACGTTTGCTTTTACAATGAACTTTGAAAATGTGGATAGCTAGTCATATGCTTATCATACTACCCTTGAACCACCCTCCTCATGGACGTCCCAAAGAGGAAGTTTTAAAAAAAATTTCTTAGACCATAGCCATCCTATACATAATTTTAAAGGTCTTAATAAAGAGAGTACATAGCCGAAATCCAGACCTCAAAAGGTCAAATATGTCGGAAGTTATTGTATTTCAAAGTTTTGATAATATTATTTTACTATAAACTTTGAACGCCTGCCATTTCACTACCGAGAGTTATTTTGAGGTCGGGTTTACGGCATTGTATTCTCCATTTGAAGACCTTTAATTTGATGTATATAAACCTTCTGGAATGTATTTAAATTTAGTATGCTTAATATCAAATTTTAATGTAACTCCTTATGGGCCAACCCCTCATTTCTAAGCGTGATCCCCATATGAGATTTCTGGGGACTTTTTGGAGGAAGGTCAGGGGACGCCATAGAACACATTTCAAAAGAAATTGGCTTTCCAAAAATTATTTCATTTTTCCCGACTAATTTTACTACACTAATTGTATAATGACAAAATTGGACTGTTGTATTTTGAGGCTCCAATGTTAATCTTATGGAGAATAAGGCTGTGTTAATATTTCACTTATTAACCAATGGTTTTGGATGAAACTTGGTATTCAGCTTCATTTGGTTGAGATGCATCAATTTATGGTAAAAAATCTTGGTTTTGTGCTTATCATGGCAGCAAACCTGCATACTCTTTTCCCATGTTAATCATATGGAGAATAGGCAAACTCCTTTAGCAATTGACAGATATTGATGAAATTTAGTGTATGGCTTCACATGGTCAAAATAATTTTTTTTTAATGCTAAAAACCTACTTTTAGTGTTCCCCATGGCAGCAT
Organism: Neoaliturus tenellus; assembly: GCA_030545055.2. NCBI lineage: Eukaryota > Metazoa > Arthropoda > Insecta > Hemiptera > Cicadellidae > Neoaliturus > Neoaliturus tenellus. The sequence goes on along the minus strand of CM061534.1, from coordinate 203,241,256 downwards.
ACCTGCATACTCTTTCCCTACATTTATCATGAGGAGATAAACATTTATTTCCCTATTTATGAGCTTGTGGTGATTTTTGGTTTACAGGTTTACCTGGTCATAATTAACACTACTAATTTGGAAATTCGCTGAGTACGCAGGTATGCTGCGACGGGGGTATTTTCTTTCTCGTTCGATCCGCTCACTCGCCCTCTTCCTTTTTAAGACGAGATCGTTTGCTTCTCTCACTTGCCAGGCCGAAGGGTGCTGCACATTGGTATAAATTATATAAATGACAGGAGGCTTATCTATAACAAACGAAGGTAGGTGACACCCACAGCTGATTGAAGCATTTTAAAGTATCTTCTGCAACTTTGACGTCATGTTGTTTACCTAGACACATGTGTGGTTTGCTTTGAATATTTTAAGTACTGCACCTTTGACGTCATCGATTTTGTTATTGTCTTTGTTGATGTCACCTACCTTCTTCTCATTCTATTTTTCTTGATTGGTTTATATCTACAGTTATCAGATGATTTTTGTTCAATTTATTGGCTAAAAAATCTCCATAAGGAACATGGGTATTCATGAAGGGCTCTAGGACGAAAACCGGATTTTTCAAGCCTTTTGACTAAAACTCCAAACTATTCCTTGTGAAAAAAGCCATATTCAACAAAAAAAGCAAAAATCATTGAACAGCAAAATTTTGCTCATACAAACAGTGCTTGTTTCAGAGTAAATAACTGATATTCATATAACGCCAATGGGTGAAGGTGGTCTTAAGGAATCTAAAATTAAATAAAGTAGATGATACTAACAGAAAAATACAAAACACTGACGTGGTTGGTAGGCCTACTTGGTGCTTTTTTCGACTCCGTTTTTCTCAGGTGATTTTTTATAATAATCACATTGAATTGGTTTGCTATTACTTAGTAATTTTTAGCTAGACTAGTTAACTAGAAAAATTATACAGTAGGCTAAAAGGCTAAAAACTAAACCTTAAGATTTGAATGTACACTTCAGATTAGGATGATCTAAACTTTAATTATTCATTTAAAAATGATTAACCGAGTCTCCTATACCGAAATTTATATTGTAATGAGGAGGAGTTGTGTTCACAAAAATGGAATCTAAAATTAAATAAAGTAGATGATACTAACAGAAAAATACAAAACACTGACGTGGTTGGTAGGCCTACTTGGTGCTTTTTTCGACTCCGTTTTTCTCAGGTGATTTTTTATAATAATCACATTGAATTGGTTTGCTATTACTTAGTAATTTTTAGCTAGACTATAGTTAACTAGAAAAATTATACAGTAGGCTAAAAGGCTAAAAACTAAACCTTAAGATTTGAATGTACACTTCAGATTAGGATGATCTAAACTTTAATTATTCATTTAAAAATGATTAACCGAGTCTCCTATACCGAAATTTATATTGTAATGAGGAGGAGTTGTGTTCACAAAAATGGCTTTTTACTTATTGAAAACGGACTTAAAAAGCCTTGTGAATAAGAAAATATATTTACACTGAATGTTAAAGATTTCAGTAGGAAAAATAAACGTTGTGAGTAGGTATTTAAAACCGTGGTAAGAAAGCTTTGTGTAAAATAATAGACATTTAATGTAGTGGGAGGCATTTAACCTAATACTCCGAGGACCACTCCAGTTGATGGCGTCTTTCTCCGTCAACATTTAATTACCTACTTCACCGTGTGCGTTATAACAGAATGGTCAAGACCTAGTGTTCAAAACTTTTGGGATGTAACATATCTATCTTCTTATTTCTATAAGGGTTCCGCCTGTTACGTCCCTTTTTCTCTCGACCTACTGAACAGATTTTTAAGATTGAGGTGTCATTTTAAAGCTTAGGATATACCGCAGTGACGAATTGTAATTAAAAAGGTCATATTGTTTCGGGCTTCGCCCCCCTCACCGTTGATTTATTTCTAGAGGGCGCTTTAAAAATTTTGACCAACTTTTATTGCAAACTTGTTCTTTAATGCGAATATGTGAATTGTAATTTAACAGCTGATTACCTTCAGATGAATTTTAAAAGCCAGATAGTAAACAAAAAAAAAAACCTCTGTCACTTCATAATCAACATTCACGTACTGCAGGTGAGTGTTCTGTATTCTGTATTCACTCATACAGAATACAGAATCATAAAATGCTCAATTTGCGCACGGGCCACATCGTACTTATTTAAATACGCTTAGGGGTTTTTTTTGTGTTGAGAACTCCTCCTACAATTCTCAAAAAATTTTCAATTTTTTGTGTTTTTGGATATAGCTTGGTCTGTAGATGTTTCCGCCAAAAATTATTGGTAATCTGACTTAAAACAAGGGTGCTATTTACAAATTAAATTTGAAAATGTCCCATTAGAATAACATTGAGATTGGTTTGTGCATTTTTAACAGCTGTTAACGTTCAGCTGTAGTTTTTGGTGATCACTGATATTCATAATATTGGATTGGTCAGATTTCAATGCTTTTGAACTAAGGCCGGTTCCTACGTGGGCGACAGATGTGACGCGACGAGAGCAACAGAAGCGACGCCAGCGACAAGCTTGCATCGCCATAATGTTATACATTGCAAATTGTTGTCGCTTCTGTCGCCCACTAAGAACCCTCCAATGCTTATACATTTGTTTAAAATTTCGTCGCTCTCGTCGCGTCGCATCTGTCGCCCACGTAGGAATCGGCCTTAATGTAACTTTTGTATTGTGTCAAAATAAATTGCTCGATGTCGAGCAACACGTGCTCTAGTAAAACATAAATGGGACACAAATAAAAGCATCCAAAACTTCAACTCACACAACCTACAGAAAATTTAATTATTTTGACACAAGCGAAAGTGACGCGTTGTCCTCAATTACTTAATGGATCTTGGTCAACTCCCCTAACTCCCTGTAGTGTTCGATCGTTGTTTATTTCAATTGATTTTATTTCCTAATACGTTTAGTATGTAACAGGATAAATATTTTACAAGATTATTCGTTGTCTTAAAATGCGAAGAATTAACTCTCGTAGGCTATTGAAAGGAGAGAATTGCATCCTTGAATTTTAGGCAAATTATCAAGCAAACCACGAAAGGATTACAGGGTATTAGATTCGACCATATACACTAGCGTGAATAGCATAGACGTGTTTGAAACCTATTTACGGTGGTGCGATCTTCTGCGGCAGTATTCCTACTGACATATTGTGATAGGTCAATCAGTATTCCCACTCTTAGGACGAAACACTTATACCTTAAAACTTATGCATGTGGTAAACCGTTTTTGCAGCATCCAGCTGAATTCTTACCACATCTATCGCAACACACGAACGTTTAATGGCGTGGCGTACACGAACTTTAAAAATATCGGTATAAAAAAAAATCATTGGGTGAGAAGTCTATTCACGACAGTGTATAAATAGTCAATTATATAAGTGTAGGTTTGTATTATCTTTATTTACTAGTTTAACCTGTTTTAACCCTAACACCCCCTCCCCCACCGGTTCACTGTAATTTAATCTCATCTCAGCCGTACTCTGAGTCTGTCAATGAGAAATTACGCTGTACCAAATAACCTCTGCTGCAGAATGAGGCAGATGTTTACTCATAGCAAGTTTACACGAAGATTTTGCTCTTTGGTAGCATAATTTGAACCCTTCAGTTTATCATATTATATTAATTTTTCATTTTAGTAGTGCAAAAGTAAGGCTGCTGGCTCACTTCAAGGTCACCTGAGCGATGACGTCATCGAGGTCAATGACCCCACCGATGACGTCATCGATGACGTCATCGATGACGCAATCGATGACGTCATCACTAATGACGTCACATCCATGACGTCACACCCATGACGTCACAGAAATGACGTGCGGATGACGTCATCACCCCTTACGTCACCAAAATGACGTCATCGATGTCACAAAGGTCAAGGTCACGCTGAAACCTAAAATTTTTCGGCACTTTTGCGGTTTCTCGCACTACGCTCCGAGTTTCAGTCCGGTTCCCATGACCTTGACGACTTGGAGCGAATTTGCGATGAGAAACAGCAAAAGTGCAGAGGAAACTTGAAGTTTGCAACGTGACTCTGCCTAAACCGTCATGTGACACCGCTCGGGTGACCTTGAACTAGCCCAGCTGCCTTACTTTAGACCAGTACTACAACCGCGATGTGCACCCTACGACAGACACCGAGCGACTGACTGTCCGGCTCTGTGTACTCTAGGTATATCGGCTTGAGAGACTAAGACTCTAAACTGTCAGGAATGGGAGTAACTAACTGAATTTTGCAAGAAAAAGTCATTTCATCCAATATTTTAAACAAATCCTCATCAGTAAAACTGACATTAGTCTGTTTTGTATAAAACTTAGGGTGTCCGCGCAACAGTTTGCGCCACTTAGCTAAAGTTGAAACTCTCTTAACTTTGAGTGGTGGACAGTGAGCAACTAATAAAGTCTTAACACGGCTAAGTTTCTTACCTAAAGTGTCCTGCGACATGGCTTCACCTCACAAAAGTCCGCACAATACTGAGAGACTGCTTGTAGCGCATGAGTCAAGGGAAAAGAGGTGGGGGAAACAGCAGGAGTGGGGGAAGGTCACAGTGGCGGGGGAAGGTGAGATGGTACGCTGGAGTATCGCATCACTTCACCATGACCTGTCCTACAGTCAACACACTGTTCTCTTGGCCCGAGTTGGCACTAGAAGAAACATTTCTGTACAGCTTAGGCTGTGAGAGCCGAGGAAGCAAAGTCAAAGTGGAAATTGTGTTAAACTCCAAGATGAAGAGTCTCCTAAATAAACTAATTGTATCCTTGCAATCTCCTATAACTTTAGAGAAATACCACTTTATTAAGCGACACCTTATACTTTGGCAAAACGAAGCGGAAATGGAAAAGATTACAGTAAAATTAATTTAACTTAAAACCTGGACTGGACACTCATGGCGATACCACGTGGCGTGCAAACGCCACCCTAAACATTACAAGTTAGGTTATTGAGCACCTCTGGTACGATAACCGATGTGCTAGAGTTAAAGTGTGATGACCTTGAGTCAAAACACTGAAATACTACAAGTCGATATCGTCCCAGAGTTAAAGTGTAGTGACCTACATTCAGAACTTGTAAAATTACTTACATATAGAGAGCTAGAGAACAGCGAGACGCATCGCATGGAAGCCGGAGACATACTGGCGAAGCGGTGTTGTGCAGCCTAGGGACCCAGTTGTGGTGGGGGTATAGCCAACACTTAGAGTACAAGTGTTGTGGGTGACCTTGACCCACTTAACTTACCTGACCCCCCCCCGACAAAAAGTGCGAACCCCCCCCCACCCCCACCCCCACCCCCACCCCCACCCCCACCCCCACCCCCACCCCCACCCCCACCCCCACCCCCACCCCCACCCCCTCCCCCACCCCTGATATCCTGGGCGTGGCAGCCCCGGCGGGGATATAAGGGGGTCCAGCCAGAGCCGGCTCGCAGTCCGCTCCCGCGCGTTGAACGTGAACGACCGGGACGGACCGCCATAGGCATCACTAAACATTGAATGGCGCCTTCAGTGTTTAGCGAAGTCTACTCTAACTTTAAGACTTGTATTAGTTGTAAGATATTGCGCTTGCGTTTGGGTATTGGGAATTGTTTTATAAGAGAGTGTTTTACTTGTACCCTATGTCTCCTGTGTCTTTTATCCTTTGTGTCTTGTTTGTTATATGTGTTTAATGTGTATGTGCTTGTTCCAGCATTGACTACGTTGAGCTCAATTGTGTGTTGTAAGTGTGTTATATGTTTCTAAAGTGTATACGCTTGTTTTAGCAATACCCCCTTGAGCTTTTTCAATGCTCAAAGTAAATTGTAAAGTCAGGGAACGGGAGTAGGCCCCCGTGTAAAAGCATTTTATACCAACGTTAGCATGAGTCCTCTCAGGCATGCAATATTGCGGCTGGGTTTGGGACTCGGTCCGTTTGTATGCTGACATGCAGACCACAGCTGTGGCCAATTTGCGGTGGCCTCTGCACTCGGACCGAGGGCGTAAGCCACTAGGGCTGTCCTCAACCTCTTGTTTCCCTTCTGGAAACTCAAAATTATGTAAATGAATCTTTGTTAGCTATTTGTGTTTTTAGTCCCCAAGGCCCCCGAACATTCGTGGTTCGCCATGGATGTACGGGGGCCGAAATTTTTTTAATGTCCGTGTGACCTTGACCCACAAAGATTTATAAAAATTTACTGCATTGATAAAGTTAAATAGTAAAGGTAGGGTACGGGAGTAGACCCCCGTGTAAAACAATTTTAAACCAATTTTAGCATGGGTCCTCTCAGGCATGCAATATTGCGGCTGGGTTTGGGACTCGGTCCGTTTGTATGCTGACATGCAGACCACAGCTGTGGCCAATTTGCGGTGGCCTCTGCACTCGGACCGAGGGCGTAAGCCACTAGGGCTGTCCTCAACCTCTCTCAAAATTAAGTAAATGTTTTGTTAGCTATTGAAAAGACAATGCAGTAAATGTTTACAAGTCTTGCGTGGCGAAGGGAACACGACATTGGATGTTGCCTTGTTGTCATAGTTGGGTCTCTTTGGAGGCTACAGCGATGACAACCCAAGTGCCCCACACCCCCATCGGGGTGTGGGGCTTAATTTTTTAAAGTTTTTCCGTGACCTTGACCTAAATATATAAAAGATTTCAAAATTCTTTAACAGTCAGGTCTTATTAACAAGGTAAATATATTAAGCTCTTTTAAAAAAATGTACAAGTTAAGTAACACAAGGTTTGACTCGTCTATAAGTGTGTCTTTTTTGGAGGCTTCAGCGATGTTAACATAAACGCCTTAAGTGAGGCTTATTGTTTAAATTGACCCCCCCCACCCCCACCCCCACCCCCACCACCACCCCCACCCCCACCCCCACCCCCACCCCCACCCCCACCCCCAACTTTTTTTGGAAAAATTTTTGACCTTGACCAAAAAGTTTTTTGCTCCGGACGAGAAGTGCCCCCCCCCCCGGGTACCTTGGGCGTGGTCACCCGGTGGGGATATAAGGCGGCCGGGTTGCACGCATTTCTCATTTTAGCTCCAGCGCTTATGCTGACCGGTTCTTAGAATGTATCGTCGTATACCTTATGATCCTTCGTACTATAATCTGTTTGGTATTAATAGTATTACAGACAATGAGCAGAAATTGTATAAAAAATTTTGTTGTTTACTTGATAGAACGCACAAACTACCACCAAATACTTTCACCTACAAGCTACCCCTGATAGACAAGGATGATGTAAGCAAACTAACAACAATTCAAGTGAAATTTCTCGAAGAAAAAATCCTTGTTTGTGTAAGAGAAGTGTTTCATAATGAATATTCAAAAAGATTGGCTTTTGACTTTATTAAGGAACATGCAGGACGTGAAACAGGACAGTATCCAGGATTATATTATTTATATCTTTTTGAGAATGGAGCAAGTGTAACGGTAGAAATAAGTATCAAACTAATGTAATTCTCCCAATCAAGTGTTAAACTTGGAGGATGTTCAAGGACTTGAACTTGGACTTGATTGAGGTTTTGTAGAACAGAGCGGGGGATAGATCACTTTGCGGCAATGGACTAGCATGCTGCTTAGTGGTTTATCCCCCGCTCAAAGGGTATCTTTACGCAACCTTGACCCACATAAATGCATAGTTTGTGGAAATATAAAAAGGGCAAACCAATTGGATGGATACACCACTTCTATACCATGGCTCTATTGCAGTGCTCTATCCCCGCTAAAAATAATAATTCCAAGTGACCTTGTTCCACATAAACTTGCTCAAACAGACATCTTTCAAAATATTTGTACAAAGTAGTGGATTTAGACCAAACATTATTGGTTTATCAAGCCTGTTGAAGAATATATTGAAAATGGGTGTTTAAAAGCCAAATTTACTAAATGATTGATAAACCGGATGTATATGACGTCACCTTCCCCCACCCTTCAACCTCGGGTATAAAGGGACCCGGTTGAGCGCGCTGCTCATTATTGCTTGGACATTCACCGAGTGCACACTCAAAGCCAAACTTGTTCAAAAATGGCTCTTTGCGATATTTGTGGTGAGTTTTTCCAAGATGAAGATATCTTTGTTTTACACCGAGAATTGCATCATGAAGAAAACAGAAAAGAAGAGATTGTTGTAAGTGAAGAAGACTTGGATGCGATTGATCGGTTTTTGGAAAAACCCCAGAAGCAGAAGGACTGGGCTAGCTATTTACAGTTAATGCAAAGAAGAAGACCAAGTGTTATTCAATTTGCCGGAGCTGGACCATCTACAGCTGGAGGATTTATTGAAAAGGAAATGGAAGAAAAAAAAGTGGAAGATGTAAAACAACTGCGTACCCAAGAAGAGGATATGGAAGAAGAGGATACAGAAGAAGTGGAAGAAATAAGACAACTGCGCACCACAGCCTTGCCAGAACCAGTTGTAACTCATTTCAAAATTAATAATGTGCAATTGGAATTGGAAAACTTTATAACCCAAGCTAAAAATTTAGTTGTAAAAACATTGATGGAAGAATTGGCAAGATTGAACTTTATTAAATTTGGATTGGTGTTAGAGGCTATGTTTACTAATACCAATGGTGAAAACTCACCGAGAGCATTCATTGCTAAAAACCGAACCCTTACAACCACATCTGATATCAACGAAATTTTAGAAGATTGTTTGAATGAACTGCTAATGAAACTCCAAGAACACGAAGGAAGAGGATCTGGCTGGACGCTATCATCGATTGAAGGTATGGATGTGAGGGTTCACAAGCATGGATATGGTATGAGGGGTAGCAGCTTTATCCCTCTACCAAAGGTTATCCGAGATACTAAATCATGTATCAATGTGAAAAATGAGGACAATGAATGTTTCCGGTATGCAATGATAGCAAAATACGTGGGACATAATGCTATTAGACCTAGCATAGCATACGAAGCTGTTCAACACCGCTATAACTTTCGAGGAATGTCGTATCCTGTGAGTCTTGATCAAATTACTAAATTTGAGAAACAAAATCCAGGTGTTTCTGTTAACGTGTTCGGTTTAGATGATTCAAACAATGTGTATCCACTACGAGTAGGAAAAGTAGAGCAAAGTAACCATACTGATTTATTATTGATAACCAAAGGTGAGATTTCACATTATGTTTATATTAAAAACTTTGAATCTTTGGTTGTACGACAATTAACGAAAAATAAAATTAGAGTGACAGTGTGTAAGAGATGCTTTTGTTTTACGAATAAAGATTTGAGACGTGAAAATTAAAGACACCAACTCTTGCAGAAATGTTACAAACGGGGATAATGAATGTTTTAAGTATGCGATGCTAACTAAGTATGTAAAACATAATCCTTGTAGAGTTGGTAGGGAATATTATGAAAACGAACACCGCTACAACTTCCGAGGAATGTCGTATCCTGTGAGTCTTAATCAAATTGCAAAATTTGAGAAACAAAATCCAGGTGTTTCTGTTAACGTGTTCGGCTTAGATGATTCGAACAATGTGTATCCTCTACGAGTTGGAAAAGTGGAGCAAAGAAACCATACTGATTTATTATTGATAACTAAAGGCGAAATTTCACATTATGTGTGGATAAAAGATTTTGAAGCATTGGTTGTACGACAATTAACGAAAAATAAAATTAGAGTGACAGTGTGTAAGAGATGCTTTTGTTTTACGAATAAAGATTTGAGACGTGGAGGATCGGAGTGGTTGAAGGAACACCAAAGACTTTGTAATGACAACTATGAAGTGAAGATTAGTCTGCCGCCCCCATCTCGAGCGTTTATCCAATTCAACAAAACAGTTCACCAATATCGGATTCCAGTAGCCGTCTACGCAGATTTCGAATCCACGTTAGTACCACAGGAGCTTCCGGATGGTGAGGTGACTAGAAGAACCAAATATCAACTGCATCAACCTAACAGTTTTTGCTTATTGGTGAAATCGACTTTGCCTGAAGAACAGTTGCAAGACTATGGCTTAACATCCACTCCGATACTCTACCGTGGGGAAGAAGCCGCTAAGCATTTCGTAGACCAGTTGTAAGACATTGCTGAAAAGGTGCAACGCTTATTCGGTAATGTTTTACCTATGGAACCTTTGAATCAAAATCAACAAGAAGAATACAATTTGGCAACAAGATGTTATTTATGCAAGAAGAGCTTCAGTGAAGAAAATCAAAAAGTAAGAGATCACGATCACCTGACAGGGTTATACAGAGGAGCTGCTTGTAATTCATGCAATATAAATTACAAACTGCCAAACTTTATCCCTGTCGTGTTACACAATCTTAGCGGCTATGACTCCCACTTCATTATCCCAGAGTTAGGACGAGATGATGGAAAAATCGAAGTATTAGCTGAAACATTGGAGAAGTACATCAGTTTCTCAAAAACAGTAGGTAAAATTAAACTTCGCTTCGTAGACTCTTATAGATTTATGTCATCTAGTTTGAGCAAATTGTCTGAGAACCTAAGAAGAGAAGATCTAAAAGAAACCAGCAAAATTGTACCTGAAGATAAATTGGACTTAGTAATGCGTAAAGGAGTGTTCCCCTATGATTACATAACTTCTGCAGAAAAATTCGAAGAAACCAGTCTGCCACCGATTGAAGCCTTCAATAGCAAGTTAAATGAAAGTGAAATCTCCGTTGAAGACTACAATCATGCTTGTAATGTTTGGAACCAACTAAACATTCAAACCTTAGGGGAATATTCCGACTTTTACATAAAATTGGACGTAACTCTGCTGTGGGATGTGATGGAAGAATTTCGAAACACCTGCTTCTCCGCCTATGGACTGGACCCTCTACACTCGTACACATCTCCAGGATTAGCATGGCAAGCTATGCTAAAGTCAACCAACTGTCGATTGGAACTTCTAACAGATATTGATATGGTGCTCATGATAGAATCTGGTGTACGGGGCGGTTTGACACAAGCTGTAACACGTCATGTCAAAGCTAACAACAAGTACATCCCAGGCTTCGACGAGAGACAACCATCGGTCTACCTTGGTTACTTTGACGCAAACAACCTTTATGGTTGGGCAATGTCAAATCCGCTTCCCTACGCTGACTTCAAATGGATCAACCCGGCCACCATCGGTGACATCTCACAGATTCCAAAGAATGGTCCAAAAGGCTATATTTTGGACTGTGATTTCGAATATCCGGAGCACCTTCATGACCATCACTACGACTTGCCTCTCCTAGCCAAGACTGAAGTTTCACCGACAGGAAGATGGCCGAAATTGATGATGACGTTGGAGAATAAAGATCGGTATGTGGCTCACTACTGGGTAGTTCAACAAGCTCTTGAATTGGGTCTACGTGTGGTGAGAATTCATAGAGCAATTGAATTCACCCAGTCTTGTTGGTTGAAACCATATATTGATTCCAACACTACAAGAAGAGCAGCAGCAACATCAGCATTTGAAAAGGACTTCTACAAATTGATGAACAACGCCATCTTCGGGAAGACCTTAGAAAACAAAAGAAAACACAAGATTGTAAAATTAGTAAGTGATCCTAAGAAATTGGAAAAATTAGTGCAAAAACCAAATTTTGGAACATCTATGATTATAAACGAAGATCTAGTTGCCGTAAGTATGAAGAAAACAACAATAGTGATGGATCGTCCGTTATACATTGGAATGTCGATTTTGGATATAAGTAAAACTCTAATGTATGATTTCCATTACAACAAAATGGTTAAACACTACGGAAGAGACAACATTGGAGTTGCATACATGGATACCGACGCGTTTATCTACTGGATAAAGACTTTGGACATGTATGAAAACCTAACGAGTTTCCCATACAAAGACGATTTTGACTTCTCTGACTATCCGAAGAACCATCCAAATTACAATGAAAAGAATAAAAAAGTAATCGGAAAATTTAAAGATGAAGCAAATGGAATGCCTTTAGAAGAAATAGTGGCACTGATGGCAAAATTGTATTCATTTAAAATGTACAACGAGAACAACACACCCACAGTCAAGAAAGCAAAAGGAGTCAAAACATCGTACTTGAAGAAACATGTGACATTTGACCATTACAAGACCTGCTTGTTTGAAGATTCTACAATGTCTGCAACGTTCAACACTATCAGAAGCTTTAAACATGAGGTCTACAGTGTCACTGAAGTTAAAAGAGCACTGTCAGCTCGAGATGATAAAAGGCATATTATGCCGGATAAAATTCACACTCTTCCTTTTGGACACTACTCTCTAAACCCTATCGACTAGTAACCTATTCTTCGCCCCTCTACAACTTCGACCTTATTCCTTTCTCCTTCCGTAAAAAAATGGGGAACACGGCAAGTCAAACGCCGTGTTCCCCATTTTTTTACACAAGTTTGGATGACCTTGACCTATATAAATGATGTGAATCTTTAAGACAACATTCATTGTGATTATACATGTGATACATGAAACATTCAAACCTGCAATATGAAGGATTTGAAGCAAGAAATTGTCAACGAACTTCATAAACCTGCAAGAAGAAAGTTTCCACGAAGAAATACAGTGATAAAAGGAATAAATGATTTATATCAAGCGGATTTAATCGAAATGATTCCTTATAGTAAACAAAATAGAGGATTTAAATACATATTGACTATTATTAATTGTTTTTCAAAAATGGCAGATGCTTTACCACTAAAAGATAAAAGTGGCAAAAGTGTTACAAAAGCAATGGAAACAGCTATACAAAGAGACAAACATACTATAAAACATTTACAAACTGATGATGGAAAAGAATATTTTAATAAGGAATTTGCAAATTTAATGAAAAAACACAACATTAACCATTACTCAACCAATTCAGAGGTAAAAGCATCAATAATTGAAAGATTTAACAGAACTTTAAAAGGTGCGATGTATAAGATGTTTTCCAACAGAGGATCACACGTATGGATTGATGTGTTACCAAAACTTATAAGCGATTACAATAACAAGTTTCATAGAACTATCGGTATGAAACCAAGCCAGGTGACTAATAAAAATGAAAAACTTGTATTAAAACGTATAAAAATGAATACTAAACCAAAAGTTGAAAAACTAAAGCCTAAAAGGTTTAATGTTGGTGATAAAGTGCGAATAAGCAAATACAAAGGTGTATTCAGTAAAAGATATCTTCCGAACTGGACAAATGAGGTATTTACCGTATTTAAGGTGCAACCTACAGTACCAGAAACTTACATTTTAAAAGATAATAAAGGACAATTGCTTGAAGGAGGTTTTTATGGACATGAAATGTTAAAATCAACAGTAGGTGATGTATATCTAGTAGAAAAGGTGTTGCAACGCAAAAAAGATAAGGTTAAAGTACGATGGTTAGGATTTAATAAGACGGAAGATTCTTGGATACCTAAAAAGGATCTAATATAATGATAGAGCATCATTTTGGGTTGAACCATTACAAAGGATGGAGATAATACCGCAAAAAGACAATTTTACTATTAATAATATAGATGAACTCACAGTGGATGGTTCTCAATTCAATACTGGGAAACACGGTGTTTTGTTACCAAACACGGTGCGTTGTCTGGTTACCGGTCCTTCCAATTGTGGAAAAACAAATGTAGTATTCAATTTGATTACAAACCCTAAAGGCTTACGTTTTAATAATTTATATGTATTTTCAAAGTCACTACAACAACCGAAATATCAGTTATTGGAACAAATACTCAATAATGTACCTGAAGTTAAATATTTTAAATTTAACGCGAGCGAGAGTGTCATGCAACCGCAAGAGGCTAAACCATTCTCAGTATTCATATTTGACG